>JARHVA010001796.1:820000-862500 GCA_037957365.1 Torreya grandis
CAACTATTTGTGAGCATGATTCCACTTTTACTTATCACTTTTTGAAGGAAAGTTTCCACCGCTATGGCACCCAACTTAAAATGAGTTCTACCTACCATCCATAAACAAATGACCAAACAAAAAATATCAAAAAATGCTTGGAGACCTATTTACATTATTTTTCCTTTGATCAATAGACTCATTGGGTAAAATGGTTACCACTTTATAAATGGTGGTACAATTATACATACCATTCTACCCCCAAGATGACTCCATATGAGGCCATTTATTATAATCAATGACATTATCTTTAGACATACCTTCCAATTAACTCTAAGGTACATGCTATTGATACCACATTCCACATGCATGCTACTATCCTTAAAAATCTCAAAGATAAACCCAATCTAGTATATAGATATATAAAATAATATACTAATCAACATGGATCATAATAGGATTTCATTATTGGTGACATCATTTTTCTCTAGCTCCAACCTTATGACCAATCCTCTTTTAAGTTAAAGGGTCATCAAAAACTTGCATCAAACTTTTAAGATCCTTATAAATTAATTTTCAATATTGGTCCCATAACATACAAGTTGGAACTTGCACGTTCCTCCAAAATCCATCTATTTTTCCATGTATTATTTTTGAATAAGGTCATCTCTCAGCTTGTTTTGGAACCAAATGACACTCCTATAGCTTGAAAAATAAGGATATATCCTCTAGTAACTAGAATACATCCTCAAAAGGCACTCCCACTAGCTTTCCAATTGTAATATAATTGATATTTTGGTATAGTGTTGCAACATGCAATCGAAATAGGTGACATGGGAACCCCTACTCCAATTATAGCAATAGTTTCCTCATATTAAGCTTTGAGGAAAAATATTTTTTAAATATAAGGGCGTGTTAGGACCCCTTTATCATAACTATTCTAGTCTGTATAAGGTTTTATTAATAAAATATTATTTGCATATGACTTGTAATTCATCCTATTTTATTTTTTTAATTATCTCACATGTATATGAGGTAGTAGTTTTCTTGATTATAATATCTTAAATAGAAGGATTGTGTAAGAGGGAAACACATCTATTGAATATCTTAAATAGAAGCTTTGCTCAAAAGAGGTTGCCCCTTCGAAGAGGCATATGATAATACATAGTGAGATTCTATCATTTTCAATATAGTATTATTGTTCTCTTTCCATTAAAGTGCATATTGGTTATATTTATATTGTTATATTAACTTGTTTGGAAGTATGTTCATAATAATGTGAATGATATGTACACATAGTACAATACAATCTCCTATATGGTTTTTTTATGATCTATTTAATCTTTGTGCCCTTATGGGGCATATGTCTAAAATATACACATCATTACAAGAAGTGGTTACAATAAATGATGGTTACAATAGGGGTAATTCATTCTATATCTAAGTGAATGAAGGGATAATTTTAAATAATATAGACATATTATTAGTCCAATTCTAAACAAAAATATTATTTTTAAGTCTACATTATCAAATAAAATATATTTACAATTTATCTCCAATAAAATATAACGTGAATATATCCAAATTATTACCATAATTATAGTTCAATTAACTTAAAAATATGCAAAAAATATTCTTTGTTTGAAATTTTCTCCAGTCCAAATTGGAGGCATATGTCTAAATTATATGAAATTGACCCTGACAACTAAATTTATTCCATGTGTGTAATTAAACATATAGATATATATGGTTTTACTAAAATATTTTTTAATGTTACATAGTTTTGATTAAGGATAATTGGCATGATGTGTGGCAAGAGGCACTTGACATGTTAATGTTGAGTATGTGTATTTTTGTGAATGCAGCATGTGACTTGGTATTGTGGAAACTTGTGGAGGTACCACAATATATAAAAAGTGATGAATACATGTTGCAAATGAATTTGATATGAAAGAGGTTCAATATGGTTTTTGTATAAATATAGTTTTGTGTGGAAAATAATAATGCATCAAGGCAATTTGAGAAAGTGTCATGGGCTTATTTTTGAGCCTTAAGATTCTATGAACATAGGAAATATAAAGTGCAATTGAAGAGTTCAAATTTCCTCATGGATCATACTACCTATGGAAATACCAAATCAAAATTTAAATTTTATACCTCAGGCATGAGATAATAAAGTTCAAGAACCTAAGATTATACCTACAAAGGTTTGGTTATCACAACCTATTTTTTGTTAATAAAATATTAGTGATTAAGAGGAATCAAATTATTAAAGATAATAATCATATGCATTATCATGTTGTTATATGATAAATTACACTATATAAAGAGGAATATTCCAATCATGATGATAATGATGAGGAAATTATGTTATCTTTATTATAATCATGGGTACGTCGACATCTTGATTTTAACTTTTGATGATGCATGTACCTAAAATTATATATATTATTGAGATGAGTTAATTGATTAAAATTGTATAATTGATTATAATTACCTAAATAATTTTTAATGTTTGAAAATGAACTATATTTATTTCTTGCATATAGTTTACTTTACACTTACTACTTTATTTTTGGCATGTTCCTTATTTTTTCCCCTTTTCTTGTCTCCTTACCCATATATTTAGCACATGGATTTTGGGGTTCCTTATTTCTTCATATACATTATTATTTGATAGGATCACCCACATGATTATTTCTATTTTTCTCATTTCTTAATTTCAATTTACACATGCTTTCCTTATCCTTCTAACTAACTTTGAATTGTTCTCCATTATTATTCATATTTTTATATGATGTCGGTGTCACATATCTTTCATTATCTTTCACATTTTGTGTTTTATAATTTTTTTCATTATCTCTTCTCTTCATGATTTTTGTTCATCTTTTGATTTTTTTATTATCTTCCTATGTTTTCCTTCTTACATCTTTCCTTCATTACTCCATTGATCTCAAGTTTCTTCTTCATTTTATTTTTATTATTTCTCAATGTTACTTTTAACTTTGATTTTCACATCCTAAAATCTTATGCTAACTTTTGCATTATGGCAACACATCTATTATATAAACACATGTGTAAGAACATTGAATTATGATGATTTTTTCTGGGTCAATGGAGATCTACTCTTAATTTCTTTTCTTAGATCTATGTTTTATTTTACGTGAATGGTTAGTTTTATTGATTGATACATATATTCTAAATTATCCTTGCCTTTATCTTATTAATTATTATTTTTTAGTAGTTCCTATATTATGACTATGTTAGAGCACATAATGTATGATTCATGATTATGCTCCTATTGACAAAGTTTATATTACACTTATTTTTTATATACATGGTACTATTGGTGTCCTAGATTTACACCCTAGCTGAGAAGGGGATTGTTCAGGTCCTATACTAAAATCTAGTCCAATATGGGACTAACCCTAGGCTATGGGTCACCTATCATAGGGTCAGACTTATGGAGAAGGATGGATTCCTTCTGGATCTATCACCTAAACTAAAATCTATCTAGGAAAAGGGAGAGGGAAATGGGTAACAATGCATAAAAACATGTAAAGGAAGTGATGCATCAGTAATGTGATTGTTCATCCACTCTATCTTAACTTATAAAAAACACTAATGAGATCAGATCTGTAACTCCAAATGGTTGTTTATGCATTAGTATTTCATGCAGAGGTTCACCAAATGATCAAAAACCTAAGGGAAGTGATCGAAAGACATGATTTAAGGCACTAACCAGTTAATGTATCCACTTGATAAATTAAATCAAATAACATTAAACACTAAACATGACCTATAAAATAAGATAAACTAATAGCTAGGTGATATTCAAGATTTGACAAGGGAGAAGTTTTCACCACATATGCAAATCAATCTAAAATTGACACACTATACCAAAATAATAAAATATAAAAAGAGTCATTTATTTATCTCAAGATGTTACAAAGATAAAATATAGGTAGAAGGGATTACCAATCTATTTTCAAGGCTTAGAAGTTTGTATTGATAGAAAAAGGGATGAGAGAGAGAAAGAACTGAGCAAATATAAAACATTGAATGAGGTCCAACTATTCTTGATGTATTAGCATTCTCAAGGATGCTAAGTCATAATATTATCAAGAAGGTATGATTTCAAAGGCCTTTCAAAAGAATTTAATGCTTCATGATCCTTATTCAACCACTAGGTCTTCATTTTGAGATTTCATGACTTTTTCACCTGATCTACTGATGAGGACCAACTCTTCATACTTAGAACTGAAAGAGTCTTACTCGGTTTATTTCAAGTGATCATAGGTACTTTATTATTGAGGGAATGACCCTTTTAGAAGATAAGATATTCTATTATATTCTATTTTTAATACATATGCACTATATATTGAAAACTAATGTCATTTATTGGTTTTCCTGTAGCTTAATGTCTCATCTTATTTCAAAAACAAAATTTTAACCTTTGACTAAAATAGGTCTAAAATACCTATCCTATCTCCACAAAGTTAAAATGATGATGTTTGGTCTTTGAAATGTGACCCTGGTTCAATCTTTGATCACATTTGAACTCAAATTATATGCATTTGCTTCTCCTGGGTCTAAAATAACTTCTTTGACTTTAATCAAAAATATCTCAGGCTTGATTTCTCTCATTGGCTATTGATATTGACATGACCTATTTGACACTTTTGATATTTTTATGCACCATTAATCTTCCTTTTATGAATGCCCATGAGCCATCGGTCTTTTTTTAAGACCCACTAACTTTTGACACTTTTCCTCTTTGTATTCATCATCAAGATCCTTTGACCCTTTTGATTCATCTCTCTATTGATCTTGATGTACAATTAAATACACTTCATCAATATTTTGGGGACTCATTGATGCTATCAAGATGTCTTGATTTATTAGATCAAGTTGTATGATTGAACATGAGCCATTTATCTTGGACCTATTTGAAACCCTAATGGCTAATTTATGGTGCTTAAATTTGATATTCATGTGAACATCATTTAAGATCCTTATGGACGTATTTGACATCCTACAGACCATTAAATTTAAGCACCAATGGATTTTTGTAGTGGCCTAAAGTTTATGGCCATGTGCCTTTCACAAAACATTTGAAACCTAATGGATATTTGCCACGGCTTGAATTTGATAGCTGTGCACCTGTCATCTCTTTGTTGGATCACAAATTTGTTGGGCTATTTCCTTCAGACTTTTTTTTGGATGTTTATTGTGGATTGTGTGTCTTGGCCACTCTCTCCAAAGGAATTATTTATGGCTCTTTTTTATCATACAAAATGTTTGGGGAAATTATCATGGGATAATTTATCAAAAAAATTAAGTCTGCCTTATCTTTACCTTCGATAATTTCTTGCAAACAAAAAGTATGATAGAATTCATGCCTTTAGGAAAATTATCCCAAACAATTTTCTCAAAAGAATTATACTTGGCCTTTTGCCTTCAATATTTTTGTATTGAATACTTTGTTTGAAATAAATACCCTTTGGGACTTTCATTTGTGCCACTTTCACAAAAGATACTCTTTAGAACTTTTGCTATAGACCTTTTGGTGAAGAAATACCTTTGAAAAAATGGTTTGGGATACTTTTATTCAGAAATGACCTTTCAAAAAAATGTATAGGACATTTTGCTTGAAAAAGTACCCTTCAAAACTTTTGCTTTGGAACTTTATCAAAGAATGACCCTTTGAGAGTTTTGTTTTGTAAAAAATGTCCTAAACAATTCCCTAAAATTAGCCAAAAACTTGAAAAAGATCTCTCAAAGGAAATATTAGCACTTAGCCCAATAAAAGATCTAAAAGATTTGAACTTAGTAAAATAAAGACCCAAAACAATTTACTCAAGTAAGGACTTAGCCAAAAAAAAGGGTTTTTGTTAGGTTGTGGAGCTAAAAGCTTCACTAATGCAGACATGGAGAAGGCCATTGGAGGGGTTGCTGAAGGTTGCTGAGCGTCAGAGCAACCGGCGTCGGTCTGATCAGCCGACATCGGCAGGATAGTGAAGAGAAGCAACCGACGTCGGTCAGGGATCAGCCGGCGTCGGTCAACTCCAGGCAGACAGGGACCGACGTCGGTCGCCTGTGTGGTTCGACTGCGAGCTAATTACGGGCAGTTAGCTAACGAACCAAGTGTTTGCATGATTAGAGCTATTTTTAGACTGAGAGCTGCAGATCTAATTATTGTAATTAGATGTCTAATTATTGTTTGGATGAGATCTATATAATAGACTCATGGTTGTATTGGAAAATTGTTCTAGTTTGAGTTGAGCAAAGTTTGCTCCTTCTGTGTGTGAAGTGAGTAAGGGTGTTCCTCCTAGTTCCCTATCAGTGCCAAGCTTGGTACTGGTTGGAGAATCATAAGGACTTGGTGAGGCAAGGACAAGGGTTCTTCAGGTGTGTAAGATCTTGGTCACAGTTGCATGGCCTATATAGGAGATCTACATGGTAAGTAAGATCATTGATCTATAGGTGTATGTGTGTGCAAGTTCAAGGTTCACAGGTGAGCAGAACCGTGTTTGATTTGCAGGTGTGCAGGATCATATAGACAGCAACACAACAGGGAGCAGTATCAGGCAGGATCTACTTGGAGTACAGGTGTGTACTCAGATAGAGCAAAGAGGAAGGCAAGGGAGTTCCTTCCATAAGTATGGTCTGTTGAAGTGCAGGTTATTGCAGGTTCATGGGAGATCTACTTGAAGTACCTTGAGTACTTGTGGAGCACGTGGAGTGCTTGTGGAGTGCGTGTAGCACTTGTGGTGTGCGTGGAGCACAGGAGGTGAACACCAACTCTATATTTTGAGTTGGGTGTTGGGACCTGAGAGGGAGAGCTTTGGGGAGAAGAATTACTGTTCACTTGAGGTGTGGGAAACCTCTGTAAGGTGGTGGAGAAGAAGTGGCATCTTCTTTATTGTATTCTTTTCTGTATAAAGTGTTAATACAATTTGTGTATTGTCTCTCATATCATGTGTTACTCTGAATTCTAGTTACTTGGTGAATCTGGTTAATTTCCGCATATTAAGTTGCTTGGTTTGGTAATCATATTGTGATCTTTTGGTGGAGCAAGATCCTGACAAGTGGTATCAGAGCAAGGTTGTTGGCTCATAGCTTGATACCACTGACAAGTGGTATCAGAGCTTTTGGTTGGGATACTAACAGATTGGTTTAGATCTGGGTAGTGTGTTTTGATTACAGGTCACTCTCAGGGGTTTCTGATTGAGTGGGAGTAGAGCAATGGCAGATGAAAGTAAGCTAAGAATGGAGGAGTTGAAAAGCACAAATGGTCACTCACGGTCCTATGGAAAGAAAGAGCAGGTAAAAGATTATTGTTGGTTGGTAGCAGATCAACATGAAGAGACTGAAGAAGCAGATGTAGCAGGTGTTGTTGCACAGGATGCTCTAGGAGGTTTCTTGGATAAAGTTGAATCTTGGATAAAAGATTCGGTTGCCTCTTTCCATGCAGCCCTAGGTAGAGGAGCTGGTGAGCCTTGCCAAAGAATTGGCAAAGGGGAAGTGAAGCTGAAATTGTAGGTGGCCAACACACAGGTGTTGATGAAGGTCATGTAGGGCCCAGGTTTGGAGATATGGCTAATTTCTTCAGAAAGATTGGGTGATGAGAGATGCACAAGAACTCTCACAGTGGATGCACTTGAATTAGCTGGTGGTAAGAAAATAGGTACCCTTTATCTACTTGTTTATATTACTGATTCTTCTTTTGTTGCGAAGACGTGGCTTCGTAGGCTTGGTCACATGAGTAGGAAGGAGATGCATGTTCTTAAGCGGAAGAAAGATATATTTGACAGGCTTAAGAACTGGAAAGCCTTGGTGTTTATGGAGGAGATGGCAGACAGAACCCAGTGGATGTCACTGGATACTTCTGAGCAGGGCAGTTTGGACATGGGTATTGATTCAAAGGAGCTCACGGGTAAAAAGTCATCACTCACAGGCGAACACAGGTACCGATGTCAGTCAGGAGGAACCGGCATCGAACAGACAGGTGCCGATGTCGGTCATGTGCAGACTGAAGCCGGCGATGTCAGGCAGGGTAAGATCGACGTCGATCACGGGACCGACGTCGGTAGTATGTAAGACCGATGTCAGTCATAGGACTGACATCGGCAGCAGGGACACCGTAGGGTCGGTAGTCAGGGACAGATGCATGGGAACCGACGTCAGTCGGATGCAGACTGTGGGGTGATTGAGGTCGGTCACTGTAACGGATTTTGGGTGGACAGCATGCTGTCAAGGAGTCTCAAACACCCATATGGAGGACTGAAGACGTAAGTAGGCCCTCAAATTCGTTGTTCCTCTTCTTTATACATGTTGCTGATTGTAGAGCAGGAAGGATCCAAGAAACAGGTGTGAGCTTGGCATGGATGAGGATGTGATTCCTTGGAAGAGAACCAAACAGGTGTTTTTGGTAGGGTTGCTAGCTGGTATGAAAGCACAGAGACGAATGGATTCCTTAGTAGAAGAATAGAGAGAATGGATACGTGAGACGGAAGACCAGGTATATGGTCTTGTGGAGCTGCAGGACAGTGGTATAGGTTTTGACAGGTGGAGGATGAAGCATGGCTTCAGTCAATGTCAGGTAACTACTGTGGTTTGCCTTACCAGGAGGATGATGAGTCATGACATCATTCTGTTGCTGTATGTGGATGGTATGTTTTTCTAGCAAGATTGTACATACAGGGTTTTGCTGAGCTAAGGGTAAGATTAGTTTAGTGGCATGTCAGGAGGAGTTTGGAGCAGCGAAATTCTTTGACATGGGAGACATGGAGATCACAGGTTGATTTTGTCTCGAGTGGGAGCTGATGTGAATCATGTGTTGGTGAGGTTCAGGGTGCAGAGCCAGAGCACACTAAGGGCTGGACAGGTATAGTGTCTGAAATCACATGAGGTCTGGTATAGACCTGAGTATTCCCATGCAGTGGGAGCTGTCAGAGAGTTAGGAGCCAATTCAGGGAAGTGAGTTCTCAGGTATTTGAGAGGGACCAGCAGCAGGTATACATGCAGGGTTAGGACTTCACTACATGGATTTGTAGGTTCGGATGTGGCAAGTACTCGGATGACAGGAGGTACATCACAGGTTGTGTGGTGGGTTGTCTTCAGGGTTGAGCTTGAAGAGGGATACAAACCAGGAAACAGATTAGATGGAGTATAGGTATAGGTACAATGCATCTGTTTATCTCCAAGTGGGAGATTGTTAGGTTGTGGAGCTAAAATCTTCACTGATGCAGACATGGAGAAGGCCGTTGGAGGGGTTGCTGAAGGTTGCTGAGCGTCAGAGCAACCGACGTCGGTCTGATCAGCCGACGTCGGTAGGATAGTGAAGAGAAGCAACCAATGTCGGTCAGGGATCGGCTGGAGTCGGTCACCTCTAGGCAGACAGGGACCGACGTCGGTCGCCTGTGTGGTTTGACTGCGAGCTAATTACGGGCAGTTAGCTAACGAACCAAGTGTTTGCATGATTAGAGCTATTTTTAGATTGAGAGCTGTGGATCTAATTATTGTAATTAGATGTCTAATTATTGTTTGGATGAGATCTATATAATAGACTCATGGTTGTATTGGAAAATTGTTCTAGTTTGAGTTGAGCAAAGTTTGCTCCTTCTGTGTGTGAAGTGAGTAAGGGTGTTCCTCCTAGTTCCCTATCAGTGCCAAGCTTGGTACTGGTTGGAGAATCATAAGGACTTGGTGAGGCAAGGACAAGGGTTCTTCAGGTGTGTAGGATCTTGGTCACAGTTGCATGGCCTATATAGGAGATCTACATGGTAAGTAAGATCATTGATCTACAGGTGTATGTGTGTGCAAGGTCAAGGTTCACAGGTGAGCAGAACCATGTTTGATTTGCAGGTGTGCAGGATCATATAAATAGCAACACAACAGGGAGCAGTATCAGGCAGGATCTACTTGGAGTACAGGTGTGTATTCAGATAGAGCAAAGAGGAAGGCAAGGGAGTTCCTTCCATAAGTATGGTCTGTTGAAGTGCAGGTTATTGCAGGTTCATGGGAGATCTACTTGAAGTACCTTGAGTACTTGTGGAGCATGTGGAGTGCTTGTGGAGTGCGTGTAGCACTTGTGGTGTGCGTGGAGCACAGGAGGTGAACACCAACTCTATATTTTGAGTTGGGTGTTGGGACCTGAGAGGGAGAGCTTTGGGGAGAAGAATTACTGTTCACTTGAGGTGTGGGAAACCTCTGTAAGGTGGTGGAGAAGAAGTGGCATCTTCTTTATTGTATTCTTTTCTGTATAAAGTGTTAATACAATTTGTGTATTGTCTCTCATATCATGTGTTACTCTGAATTCTAGTTACTTGGTGAATCTGGTTAATTTCCGCATATTAAGTTGCTTGGTTTGGTAATCATATTGTGCTCTTTTGGTGGAGCAAGATCCTGATAGTTTTGCACTTAGTTTATCCAAGGCCTTTATGTTCTTCTTAACTCATGCTTGAAAAGTTGCTTGATCCTTGAAGTCTTGAAATAACTATGAAGACCTGACGCTTGTGTAGACTTGTTTCATAGAATTTGAAAAAATACACTTTAAGCAGGCTTAAAGTGTTTCAAAAGCTTTTTACTCTACATGATCCCTTTAGTCCACTCATTCCATCTAAAACTTTATTTATTTATTTAACCATTGGACCACTCTCTCAACAGGAAACCTGCTACATGATTGTCCATTCAAAACTTTGTATGTGGCCAAGAAATGGTCAAAATATTTAGCAACTCAATTAGGTAGCATGCTTGCTATGATGGAGACCTCAGACCATTTACATGACTTATGACTCATAATAGATAATACATTTGTTCCATGACTGCATAAACCTCTTGATTGAAAAGACAAAGGATTCCAACATATAGGGAAATAAACAAAAAAAATAGGGAAACTATCCTAACAAAGCAAATGTGTAAATAAATCACTTATCTGGTAAAAAATATAAACAAACTAATAAAATTAACCATGAAAAAACATGGTCCACATGGATCAAAATGGAAACACATGAATTTACTCATTCTAGGGGAAGGTACAAGTTACAAAGTAGGGTGTTTATTGAACATGACCTTTGAAGATGTAGTCTTCTTTCCAATTATTTCTCTTAACATCTCCTAAAATGAGCATTAACAAAAAACTAGTCACCAACAAAGACAAACTCACCTTGTACATTAGGATCCTTTTCATACTGCTTGTCAACTACAACCTTGTCAAGTGACATCTCATCTATGCATTGTCCTTGAGTGGCCTCCTATTTCTTATGAGCTATTGCAAGTTCTTCAATCTCTTCAAGGAGCTTTGAATAATCAACCTAAGATGTATCATGATCTTGAATAGGTATTTTTTGATCAAATTTCTTAATAATATGCTCCCCAATGGGTAATATATCCTTACAAAGCTCTTCAATCTCTTGTAGAGATTCAAGGTAAAACTACCATTCATATTTTTGCTCTTCACTTAGATCAATATAAATAAATCAATTTTGAAAGGTATCTTGATCCTTATCAAGTGCAGATATTTCAACCTTATTTATGACTTCAACTTGTACCAATTCTTTATGGAGTTCTTTCATATCAAGATCAAACTTTTCCTACATACTTGAGATAACTTCTTCAATATCAACTACAATCTCATTTTCAACTTACATGTCAAGTGAAGTATCAATGAATAACTATTCATCATACACACTTGAAGCATCCTCTTCACATTTCCCAAGATCTAGACTTGTGGCTGTAACCTCTTTCTCTATCTCCCATAGAATAGGCTCCTCTTAAAGAAGGGAGAAAGTGGGAGGGTAATGAAATTGAATTGCTTGAGAGGGAGTATGAGGCATGGAATGATTATCATGATTAGATTTTTGGACCTTTAGGGAAATGAAATCATTTAGGGAATCTTGAAGAGGAGGGAAAGAGAAACTTTTGAAAACTTCTACATTTTGCTCTTTCTGCTTGGCCATTACTTCATCAAGGTTTGAAATCTCCTTGTTCTCATGGATAACTTGAACTTGAGGGATGAGTTGTGAATAAGGGGGACTATAAGAAGGTTTAGTCTCTTGAATAGGCTTTTGAATTGGAATATGAATATCTTCTTGAATAGGTTCTTGATTCTAACTAGGAATCTTTATTGGCACACATTGGGCTTGGTTAAGAACTTCATGACAATAACGAACACAAGAATACTGGTAAGGAGTACAAGAGGGTTCTTGAGATAACTAGTTTAACTCACCTTTCTACCTCTCTTAAGCCTCCATATTCTCTAATAAAAAAATACACAACTCATTCCTCTCCTCTAGATCATTGGATACATTTAGAAATAGCCCATTGACTTCCTCATATAGAGAATTTGAATAAATGTTTCTTACATATGCTAGTAGTTTGAGATCTATTTCATCAATTCTCTCTTGGAGATAAGGCTTATCATATGTAACATCATATCCATATGGAAAAGGTGAAATCTGGTCTGAAGACTGATATGCTTCATAAGGAAGGTAAGAGTCATACTCTTGATAATAAGGATCATGGGAAACTTGATATGGCTCATCATGGCTTTTTTAAGACTCTTAGTAAGGTTGATTGAGCTCATAAAAATGATCATATAGATCATGACAGATCTGATATGATTCATCATAGGGCTAATAAGGAGGTATAACATAGGGATTTTCTTCATACATAGCCATGAAAACAACATAAGGATAGTGTAAAGAAATAAACTTACTTAGAAAATACTTGGACTAGTAGAAGCGATTGCTTGAGCTTGGAATCACTAATTTTTTCATTAATAACACTGATACAATTTCAATTTCACCAAGAATATCTCTAATGAGTCCCATCAAGTGTGCCAAAACTGTTGGTGTTGCACCCTAGCTGAGAAGGGGATTGTTTAGGTCCTCTGCTCAAGTCTAGTCAACATGGGATTGACCCTAGGCTGTGGGTCACCTATCATAAGGTCAGACCTCTAAAGAAGGCTGAATTCCTTCTAGATAAATCACTTAAAGTAAAATTTGACTGGGAAGATAGAGAGATAAATGGGTAACAACACATAAGAACATGTAAAGGAGGTGATGCACTAGTAATGTGATTATTCATCCACTCTATCTGAACTTATAAAAAATAATAATGAGATCGGATCTATAACTCCAAATGGTTGTTTATGCATTAGTATTTCATGCAGAGGTTCACTAAATGATCAAAAACTTAAGAAAAGTGATGGAGAGGCCTAATTCAAGGCACTAACCATTCAATGTACCTACTTGCTAAATTCAATCAAATAACATTAAACACTAAATATGACTTGCATACCAAGATAAACTAGTAGTTAGGTGAGATTTAGGATTTGACAAGGGAGAAGTTTTCACCACATATGCAAATCAATCTGACATTGACACACTATAATAGAATAATAAAATCTAAAAATAGTCCTTTCTTTATCTCAAGAGGTTATAAAGATCAAATCTAGGTAGAGTCTAGTCATGCCCAAGAGAGGGATTACCAAGCTATTTTCAAGGCTTAGTGTAGATTTGGATTACAAAAAAAATTAATCAAGCATTGGTCTAAGAAATCAAAGAGAAATTCATAAAGAGATAAAAAAATTAATCTAACCTATTCATGTGGGGTTTGCTATTAATAACAAGATACAAATGAAAGAAAGCAATAATCGATTACCTTCCCAAATGACTCCATTACTCAAAATCAGCTCAAAAGCATGTTCTCCCCTTGATCAATCATTCTTATCTTCATCACAAATAGTGGCATAGCTCCTCTAATGTCTCAAGAACACTTTTTAAAACTTAGGTTCATGATAGAAACTATCTAAATTTCCTATCAATGAAGCTAATCTAGATACAAATGACTTGCGGAGAGATTTTAGCATTATAAGTTTACACAATTTAAGCTTAAAAATGGTAATGTGAGGCATTCTATTTATAGATTTTTGGAATTGGTCAGGATCAACCATGATCATCCATCTCAAAATTGAGTGTGTGGCCATGCATTAATATAATATTTGTAATTAAATCCATAAATATCCTCATCATGATTGGGAAGAAGGGGCATCAATGAGGCATGGAAGGAATTATAGAGGTATGGGAGGCCATAATCATTATATTTTTTACAATTATAGATTTTGGATGCCACCTCATAGATGATGTCATTATGATGATGCAGTTAATAAGAATCAATTTCTAAAAAGAAATATTAAATAACCTCCTTGTAAAATCCACTTAAGCTCTTGATTTGAATTAATTATTTTTAAAGAAGATTAATCAAAATTTGTGCAATTATTTAGAAATTGGCCTTCAATTAATCAAAATGGTTAGAAACTCATATTAGTGAGTTGAAATTTGACTCGACAAGAATTGGAAGGTGTTATTAGATGCATTAGAATCGTATTCCCATTTAAGATGTTTTCAACACAAAATAACAAAAGTACATGATGTGTAATAACAAATTAGAAGAAAAGAGTGATCTAGAGCACAAAAAGGTGAAATCATCATTTTGACTCGAAATGAATTGATCAAAGTTAGGAATCTCATAAAATGTATTGCCCCATTTAGGGATACTTTGGCATAAATTGGCACTTGTAAATGACAAGTTTGAACCATTTAGTGTATTTTAGTGATTTTGGCCTAATTTGGTCATTTGAGTTTAATTCAAGTAAGATTGACAATTTCAACACAAATGGTGTTAGGAATTAGATGTCTACATTTTTCACTTATTTGAGAAGGCATAGAGAGACATTTAGGTGAAGCAACATCTTTTCAAAGAAAAGATTTGTCAATAAGAAATTGGAAATGACCCATGATGCCCCCTCAAGAGGACATACTAGGATGAAAGAAAAGGGTGGAATCTCAAAAAGAGAGAGAAAGTGAGAGATTAACCCATGGAATTGATCACATACAAACAAGCTAATGCTTACATGTGTTGATTTCATAAATTATCAAAATATAATTTGAGGTTTAATGGGCCCCAAATATGGGGGGAATGGTAAGGATTCAATCCATAAATGTAAGGGACACACTTTGAATGTACCCTATTTGAGAGTGCAAGCTGTGTGCTTACAAAATTGATCAATCTTGAGACAAGTTACACACTAAAATAATGCCATCATGGTAAAAATTATGGAGATCTTGGAATTAGAATAAAAGGAGAATGTGGTCTCTAAAAAGATGATAATAAAAAGTGCCCCAATACATAAAATTCGATCATGATAAAGTAGTTGTGCCCCAATAGGGCTATTTTTTTTCCATTGATAAAGAATAAATAATGGTTTGCTCTTGTAGGGCTGATTTGATTCCAATGTTATTCAGATTTTGTGCCCTAGCATGGGTGAATCGACAACCAAAATAGCTCAAGGAAATAACCTATAACATAGATGCAATGGTATAATGGCTTAGAAAGCCATAGAAAACCAAGCATATGAGAATGCACAAATTGATGAAAGAGATGAAAAGAAGAAAGAAAGATAGATGAGTTGACCTCAATAGAAATTGAGCATTGCCTACATAGTCTAGTAAGACCTCAAGCTGATGTAGTTCTCCCAAGAAGTGGAATAGAATGGAATGAGGGATGAAGAAAACTAACCAAATATTTGATTAGAATCATGATGTATGCAAAGAGATGCACATCTAAGCATAGAGTCAAAGTGATAAAATGCATGGTACCTAGATGCCTATTTTCATATCATGAGCCTAGATTATGCATAGTGATCTTGAGAATTGTTCATAGGAGCTTTGTTGACGTTAAGACTTTGACACTAGAGCACAAAGTGCTTGCTACAAAAAAATAAATTATGCATCATAAGTATGAAAAAATCATAATGACATGGAATTTCAAATGCATAGAGCTATTTCAAACGTGAACACTTATAACTAAGGATAATGGTAAAATAATAACCAAGAATAGAATTACAACTATTTATGTTTAAACAAAAAATCAAAGATAAATAAAAATAAAACAAGACATCTTAACAACATGAGATCAAGATATGAATAATCAAGATCTATGTAGACCATCAAGATGTACTTGGAAAATAAAATAAATAAGTAAGACCAAACAAGAAAATAAAAGACTAGCATAACAATAATCAAATAAACAAATGTTTTTGGAATTTTCTAAGCATCTCAACTTGATTGAGGATTAAGAGACATAGAACGGTCCAACTTGTAAGATGGCGATAGCATAGAAGAGTGCTCATGAAATGGTGAGAGTGCATCAATCTTTAAAATTCTTGTAAAAATGGCAAGAGTAGATGATAAAAGGTGGAGTGAGTTGACCTCGACATGAATTGAGCACAACCTACATAAACCCAAAATAATCCTAAGTCATAGTAATTTTTTTGATACAAAAGGTGATGAAAAATTGACTAGGTCACAACAAGTTCACAAACAAAGGTGATTAACAAGATAAATGATAATAGTAATGACCAAATGATACAATAATGCATGATAAAAAGGCATTGTACCTAATTTTCCCATAGGTGGTTATAATTAGGAAATAATGTCATAATTATAATTTTTGCAAAGGTGGTTATAATCAAGGGTAATAAAATAATACTGATTTGCCCATAGGTGGTTATAATTAGTAATACCTAATTAGTAATACCAGATAAGATGATAGATGAAATATAACTTGCCAAATCAAATGTCACACTATGTTCATAGACTATCATTCAATACGAAATTCTAATTTTTTTGGAATTAGATCGAAATCCCCCCACAAAAAGTGTGAGAAGAACCAAAGGAACCAAGATCAAAATAGGATCGATAGGATGACTAAAACTAAGATTTGGTCAATAATAAATACATAATATAATAATATGATATAATAAAAGTGATTAGAATACAATTGGCTATAAGGGAAAATAGGGTTTCCCCCAAGTGATGATTGGCTTAGTTTGCTTGCAAAACAATGAGAGTGAAGGCTTATATTGCTAAAAAAATGGTGAGATCATGGGGAAGGTGATCGAGTTGACCTCAATAGAAATTGAGCACTACCTACAGTCTTTAAGGACCTCAAGTCAATATAGTTCAAACAGTGTGATAAATGGACCATAATGGTATATAATTCCTAAAATAAAATGGTCTAAAGGGTTGCCCCCAAGAGACTGGACAAGGATAATTTTCAATGGGTAGTGGTTAATGAAAAATGGTTTTGATCCTCCTATTGGCATGGAGATGTTCTTCCTAGTCAACAAATGAGACAACCAAAATGATTAATTATAAAAATTTCTACCCAAATCCTCATCTATGTAGCTAATCTATCAATAACTTACTACAGATCTGGATCTAAATAATGTGTTCATAATCTTCATTGGAAGTTAATTCTACTTCCTCCAAATACCAAGATAAGATAGCTTCGTAGCCTCTATAAAGGAAAGTGTTGTTGATAAATGATATAAGTGGGTAATGAATAGGTAGATGATAATGGAATTTATAATGAATGGGAAACAAATAAATATCAGGATTTTCAGTCACACATAATGTTGTTGATTCTAGATTCAACATATTTTTGGCTATGGTAGGGCTGAAGACTTTTAAATATACACTCAATTGGACCACCAAATTGTTCTATTGCTTGATCTTGAGAGTAGTTACCATCTGATTATGATGTAGATTGGAAGTTGTATTAATTTGATCTTTGATATTATCTTCAATGTGTAGTGAAGAACTAATGTTCTCAATTATTGGTGCCCCGATGAGGTTTTCACCAATGGAATTAATCTGATCATCCCCTAACACCTCCAAAAAGGTTTCATGAAGAAATATAAACATGCCTTCAAAAAGGTTTCACTAAAAGATGCTGAGTTTAAACTTTGATCATCCCCTAATGCCTCCAAAAAGGTTTTACTAGGAGATTGTTCTTATTTCAAATGAATGTAGTCTTGGCCCACCTGATGTTCTACAAATGGTATTTCACCATGGATGTAGTTCAACAAAGTGTGATTATGTCGGTCCTAATTGACATTTTTGAGAGGTAGAATGTCAATATAATGGCTATCTGGGGTGGGAATAATGGAATGATGAATGACAGAACAATCCTCATAAAAGATACTAGGAAAAACTAGGTTGATGCTAAAGTAATCATCCTAAAAAATTGTATAATGATCATAAATATATTTAAATTGATCTATAAGGCAGTTTTAACCAATGTTGTAACAACCAATACTATATTTTTTTCTGAATCTAATTCTGATATAAAGGACTCTGAATCCAATGTCATAACTGATGATTCTAGTTCTAATGCTAAATCTGATGTCAATTCAAAAATAAAACCTAACTCTAATTATGATTCTTCATCTGATATGTTTGTTTCTATAATGATGTTCTATTGAATGCTTGGTATCAAATAAGTAATGGCCTATGATGGCATAATGGGATTTATAAAAATTGATTCATCTAGGAAGGGTTCAACATCGACTAGCTCATCTAAGTGAAGCCCATCAAAGAGAGGGAACTACTTGAGGGATGAATCGATAGAATCTTATCTGTCAAAAGGAGACTCCTCAATGAGTGGGAAAAGATCAAGAGACAAGTATGTCAAGACTGGCTTGTCAAGGAGATGAGGCTATTTAAAAATAGGTAAAATATGAATAGATGATTAATCATTGATTGACTTGTCATAAATGGGTGTTTCAATAATAAAATCATGGATTTGGTTCACAAATGGTCGTAAAATATCAACTTTGACCACATTATGGTCCTCATATGATAACTCTTAAGGAGGTAATGGTTCTTTTTTGGCTTGAAATTTTTTAAGTGGGGAACATTTGGTTTAGTGGGAATAATGGTTTGTGGTTCAATAATGGGATCTCCAAAAATTAGACTATTAAAAAAGGGATCAATAAAATCTAGTTTGTCAGTTGGATGTTCTTCAACAATAGGTTCAATAAATACTAGCTATGGGCCTAAAATGGTAATGATAGGATGCTGTGTAGTTCGGTTGCTCATGTAAACCAAATGAAGAGGTCTTAAAATGGTAACTTTCACATGTTACAGAGCTAGTTACTCACACGAGATGAAGGAGAATAGCCTAAAATGGTAAACTTCATACATTATGGATCTTGATCACTCATACAAGCCAAAGGAGAATAGCCTAAAAGGGTAACCTTCACATGTTGTAGAGTTTGATCACTTGTACAAGTTGAAGGAGAATAACCTAAAATGGTAACCTTCATATGTTGCAGAGATTGATCACTCACACAAGCTGAAGGAGAATGATGAAAATGATACACAACAATAAACATAGATTGGAATGGTTTTCATCAAATAGGTTCAAAAAGAGCAACATCCTCAAACAATATGGAATACTCATATCCACCATGATGGTTATCCTACCTTGCAACTAGGGCCATAAGAGACCTTGCTACAAGTGTACCTTTGAATCATGTTTATAAAGGTTTATTCTATATGTTTATCTTAGATTTAGATCAATGTTTTATAAACATTTTAAACAAGGTATGGATTTTGATTCTTCTTCCAAAATAATGGCTAAGGTACCAAAGAGACTATAAAAGGAGGGTGGCTAGGACCCACACACAATTAGAAGAATGTGTTCACAAAATTACTCAACATTGGGTACGGTTGAAATCATATGAATTGGAAGAGGGTATGATAACTCAAAAATCCTAGAGTGTTACTAATACTATAAAATGTATATTTTTTGAGATACATCAATACCAAAAAAGCTAGTTCAACTTCAATGAGTTGCTTTTAGATTAGGAAGAAGATAATGCAAACCAAGAAACTCATGATGTGGAAACATGTAATAATTCTTAAGTTTAAATCTAAAACCAAATGGGCAACACAATGCCGCCACATGGTAATAGGAATGGTAGTATAATATGTGTTCTAGGACTCAAAGTGTGAGTGATATGCAAGATGACTTGAGTCCACCAAAGATGATAATGTGATAATGAGTTTATAAATGGCCCTTAATTCAAATGGAAAATTAAGCCTAAGTTAAAACAAGTCAAGTGCAAATGGCAAACCCAATTTAACACATCAACCATTAAAACTTAGAAAAGTCCAATTCTAAATTTAAATTATCAATGAGAGACTTAAGAAAATTTGGCAAATGATCTAGACTCAAATGGGTAGCATAATTACACCAAAATGGATGATATGACACAATGTTTAATTTGAACAAGGGAAATAATGATTTTCACTTGGACAATGTAAAGCTTCCTTGTTCAAAAAAATTGAGGACAATGTGTTTGGTTTATGATATTTTTTTAACAAGTAATTTTTGACCCAAAACAAGACCAAGTAATCTAAGACAAGACAAATCAACTAATTAATCATCTTAAGCCCTAAACTAATAAGGTATGGCAAAGTGAGGTTAACTAAACTAACAAGTTTTTGAATGTTTCTAAATGGATCAGATGCACAAGACTTTCACATCAAAATGTAAGAGAAGAAACACGTCATTTGGGTCTGTGGCACTTGGCTTGTTGTAAAAAGGTCTTGTCTTTTTTACAACCTCTACATCTATCACTCATTCAATGTAGTATGATGTCTAATGTGCTCAAAAATCCCAAGCTTAACCCTAATGATAGGATATGGTTTAACCACTCAAACCACCATCCTAATGGGGTGATCCCAATTTATATACCCTCCCCATAGATAAGGGTTGAAGATGATGCTGAGAGATGAAGCCCCAGGTCAAATTTTTCCTAAAGAACTTACGAGAGGTAATGACATCCCCTACACAAGACAAGAAGCATAAAATAAAGACTAAGTAAAAGAGCTTTAAGGTTGTTTCTAGATCACCTAAACCATGTGGGTCTTGGGGAAAGCCTTCACAATATCTCTTTTACGCCTTTGGACTAAGGTAATTTACAATGAAGATGGTGCTTTTGATCCCACAAGTTCCTTATAGAGGACCGAGGGAGATCATACACTCACACCTTCTTTTTTTCACAAACAAGTCTAACTAAACAAATAAGAAATTACTTGCATAAAACAAAAACTTTGAAGTTTGTTCAATTTACAAGCACTAAAATAAAATATTTTGTGGTGTTCTTTGGCCCCTTGGCCTTAAGTTAGAAAAATTTAAAAGAATAACAACAAAAACATTGAAGTAAGTATCTAAGTGTTTCTTTAAACACCAAATAAAAATTCTTAATTAATTTTAAGCACTCAGAAAATGTTTAAAAAGATCTAATTAAGCATGATTGGTACTTTTTCAAGTAGGCCCTACAAGGAAAGTGATAGAATTTTGTTTATCTTTGAAGCTCTTTTTCAAATGAGACAAGATTTTTTTTAAAAGTATGCTCTTGGGTTTGGATGACCTATCAACCCAAAGGCAAAACCTCAAGAAATTAAATGCATTAGATTAAACTTGGTTAGCAAAAATCTCAATGAAACTTACAAGGCAAGTATTAGACAAATAAAACATAATTTATCAAAACCAAGAAACAACAATTAGAAACTTTAAAAAGATTCAAACTCTTATTTCATGATTTTGTTAAAAAACCATGAAAATTAAAGGTAAACTAATAACATATTATAAAAATTTAGGAGAAAACATATGGTTCTAGAAAATAAATCATAAAAAATGGAGTCTTTATGACCCCAAACCAAGCTCTAAAAGATGGCTTATTAGCTTGTTGCCCTGCACAGTGACCGCCAATGGTTTTAGGATGCACACAATGACTATTGACAGTTATATATGACCACCGATGGTTATTTATGACCATTTAATGTTAGTTCATGACTGTCGATCATTACATAAGACCAATGATGATCTTTGTCTAAACTCATGAAGATGAAATATAACCCAAAAAAGTTAGAAAATTAATTTAAAAACATTTCAATCCTCCAAATCTTAGTTTAAAACTTGTGCATTAACCTTATTGGCATATGGGATGTGTTAAGTCCCATCGGGCATGCCAAAATGTAGAGTTTGACTATGAAAAATGATTAGTCAAGCATTAGTCTAAGAAATCAAAGATATATCCATAAAGAGATAAACAAATTAAGCCAACCTATTCATGCGGGATTTTCTAATAATAACAAGATACAAATGAAGGAAAACAATAACTAATTACCTTCCCAAATGACTCCATTATTCAAAAGTGGCTCAAAATCATGTTCTCCCTTTGATCAAGCATTCTTGTCTTCATCAACAATGATGGCATAGCTCCTCCAATGTCTTAAAAACACTTTGTCAAACCTAGGCTCATGATAGAAACTATCTAACTTGCCTATCAATTAAGCTAATCCAAATGCAAATAAAACAAAAATCATAACACAAATGACTAATGGAGGGATTTTAACATTATACATTTACATAATTTATGCTTAAAAATGGTAGTGTGAGGCCTTCTATTTATAGATTTTTAGAATTGGTTAGGATCAACCATGACCATCCATCTCCAGATTAAGATGTATGGCCATGAATTAATCTAATATTTGTAATTAAATCCATAAATATTCTCATCATGATTTGGGAATAAGGGGCATTAATGAGGCATGAGAGGCCATAATCATGATATTTGTTGTAATTATGGATTTTGGATGCCACCTCATAGATGATGTCATTATGATGATGTAGTTAATAAGAATCAATTTACAAAAAGAAATATTCAATAACCTCCATGAAAAATTGACTTAAGCTTTGGATTTGAATTAATTAGTCTTAAATAAGATTAATCAATATTTATGCAATTCTTTGGAAATTGGCCCTCAGTTAATCAAAATGATTAGAAAGTCATATTACTGGATTGTAATTTGACTCAAGAAAAATTACAATGTGATGTTAGAAGCATTGGAACCATATTCCCATTTAATATGTTACCAACACAAAATAACAAAGGTACGTGATGTGTACTAATGAATTAAAATAAAAGAGTGATCCAGAGCACAAAAGGGTGAAATCATCATTTTGAATTGAAATGAATTGATTAAAGTTTGGAATCTCATAAAATGCATTACCCTATTTAGGGATACTTTAGACTAAATCAACACTTGTAAATGACAAGTTCAAACCATTTAGTGTGTTTTAGTGATTTTGGCCTAATTTGGTCATTTAAGTGTAATTCGAGTAAGATTGACAATTTCAACACAAATGGTGTTAGGAATTGGATGTCTACATTTAAAAGCCTGTATTTATAGAAAAAAGGGATGAGAGAGAGAAGGAAATGAGCAGATAGAAAACATTTAATAAGGTCCAACTACTCTTGATGCATTAGCATTCTTGAGGATGTTGAGTCATAATCTTATTAAAAAGGCACGATTCCAAAGGCTTTGCAAAATAATTTAATTCTCCATGATCCTTATTCAACTCATAGGTCTTCATCTTGGAATTGCATGCCATTTTGACCTAATCTACTGATGAGGACCAACTCTTCATATCTTGGAACTGAAAGAGTCTTGCTCAGTCTGTTTCAAGTGACCATATATACTTACTTATTGAGGGAATGACCCTTCTACAAGATATTATATTATATTATATTATGTCATTAATATAGATTCACTATGGATTGAAAACTAATGTCATTTATTGGTTTTTATATAGTTCAATGCCTTGTCTTATTTTGAAAATAAAATGTTGACCTTTAACTGAAATAGGTCTAAAAGACCTATCCTATGTCCATGGATTTCAAATGGTGATGCTTGGTCTCTGAAATGTGACCCTAGTTTAATCTTAGATCACCTTCAAGCTCAGATTCTATGTGTTTACTTCACCTGGGTTCAAAATAGCTTCTTTAACTTTCATTAAAAATATCTTGGGCTCAATTTATCTCATTGGTTATCGATATTGACATGGCGTATTTGATTCTTTCAACCTTTTTACACACCATTGATCTTCTTTGTATGAGTACCTGTGAGTTGCCCAACTTTCGCCAAGACCCACTAACTTTTGACACTTGTTTTCTTTGTATTCATCATCAAAATCCTATGACTCTTTTTACTCATATCGCTCCATCGATCTTCTAGGGACCCATTGATACTGTCAAGTTGTCTTGCTCTTTTAGATCAAGGTGTACCATTGAACATGAGCCATTGATCTTGGACATGTTTGAAACCCTAATGGCTAATTTATGGTGCTTAAATTTGACATTCGTGTGAACATTGTTTGATGTCTCTATGGACGTATTTGACATCTTGTAGACCATCAAATTTAAGAATCGATGGATTTTTGTAGTGGCCTAAAGTTGATGTTTGTGCAACCATCTCAAAAGATCTGAAATCTAATGGATATTTTCAATGGCCTAAATTTGTTAGATGTACACCTGTCATCTCTCTTGTGGATCAAAAATTCCTTAGGCTATTTCCTTTGGACCTTTTGCTGGACATTTATTGTGGATTGTGTGTCTTGACCACTTTCTTTGAAGGAATTATTTGAAACTCTTTTGCATCAGATAAAATGTTTATTGAGATTATCATGGGATAATTGCTTGAAATAATTAAGTCTACCTTATCTTTACCTTGGATAATTTTTTTTAGACAAAAAGTCCAGTAGAATTCATGTCTTTAGGAAAATTATCCCTAATAATTTTCTTGAAAGAATTGTACTTGGCCTTTTGCCTTCAAGATTTTTGTATTGAACACTTTACTTGAAATAAATACCCTTTGGGACTTTTGTTTGGGCCACTTTCCTGAAATATACCCTTTAGAACTTTTTATTTAAACCTTTGGGGGAAAAATACCCTTCAAAAAAATGGTTTGGGACACTTTGTTTTAGAAATGACCTTTTAGAAAAATGTATAGGACACTTTGCTTGAAAAAGTACCCCTTGAAACTTTTTCTTTGGACCTTTCTTAAATAATGACCCTTCGGGAGTTTTGTTTTAGATAAAATGTTTGAAACAATTCCCAACACTTATCCAAAAAACCCTAAAAAATATCTTGAAGGAAATATTAGCACTTAGCCAAATAAAAGATCTGAAAGATTTTAACTTAGCAAAATAAAGACCCAATTTTTTTTTTCCTGAGCAAAGACTTAGCAAAAAAAAAGGGTTTTTCACTTAGATTTTCTAAGGCTTATATGTTCTTTTGAACTCATGCTTGAAATGTTGCTTGATCTATGAAGGCCTAAAGGTCTATGAAGACCTGAAGCTTGTGCAGACTTGCTCCATAGAATTTAACAAAATACACTTTAAGCAAGATTAAAGTGTTTCAAAAGCTTTTCACTTTTCATGATCCATTTAGTCCACTCATTCCATCCAAAAATTTGTTCTTTTGCTCAACCATTGGACTAATTTCTCAATAGGAACCCTGCTACATGACTATCTGTTCAAAACTTTGTATGTGGGCCAAAAAATGGCCAACAACTGCTAATGAGATTGTCAAGATGTATGCAAGATATCTATGCCCTAGGCAAGGATTAATGATTAAGGATTGGGGCACATCCCATGATTTCTACCAAGGAATTATAAGGGCATATCCTTGTACCATTTTAAGTTATTTTCAGGATCTTGCTCCTCAATTAGAGCACATATGATTACCTCTTGTATTAGCAACTAAACACGGAATTTAACCAGAATGATAAGTAACTAGAAATATGAAACAACACAAGATATGAGAGACAATACACAATTGTATTAATAATCACTCAGAAGAAAACACAATAAAGAAGATGCCACTTCTTCTTCCACCTCAAAGGCTTGCCACACCTCAAGGAGTTCTTCCCTCTCTCTCACATGGTCCCAACACTCAACTCCAATACAGAATTGGTGTTCACCTCTCCAACCAGTCAGTAACAATGTTGCCATTACACCAAGTACACAACCATACTCCAAGTAGATCTCCCGCTCTCTACTACTACCTGCAAATCAGTAGACCTTACTCACCATTGTAGATCTCCAAACGTGGTCCTGCACACCTGCTGACCAAGATCATACATATATGAAGAACTCCTCTGATTCTCCAAACCAACACCCACACTTGGTACTGTGGCACTAGGAGGAACACACCATTGCTCTCTTACTCTCTGAAGGAGCTTATTTTGCTCTCTTACTCTCTAGCACACATTTACAATACAACCCATGAGTTTATTATATAAATCTCATGCATACAATAATTAGAATTTCTTAATTACAATAATTAGACACGTAACTCAAGACTATAATTAGCCTTTACATGCAAACACTCAGTTCAACTAACTAACTGTTCATGCAACAAACAGTTCTAGAACACACAGGTGACCGATGTCAGTCCCTGTCTGCCTGGAGGTGACCGACGTCGGCTGACCTCCTATCGATGCTGGTTGTCTTCAGCTCACACCTACCGATGTCAATTTCATTCTGCACTGCACTCTGTTGATGCCAGTCTCCCTGGAACTTAGCAACCTCCTCCATGTTTGCAACAGTTGAAGCTTTTAGCTCCACAACCTAAAAATCTCCCACTTGGATATAAATAGCTACAACTGTACCTGTACCTATACGCCATCTAATTTGTTTCTTGGCTTGTATCCCTCTTCAAGCTCCATCTTGAAGACCACCCGCCACACACCCTGTGATGCCTTTCCTGTCATCCAAGTAACCTGCCACATCCGAACCTACAAACCATGTAGTGAAGACCTTGACCCTGCATAACAAGTTAACCTGCTGCTAGTCCCTCTTAGATACCTGAGAATCCTCTGAACTGCCCTCCAGTACTTCTTCCACGAATTGGCTCCAAACTCTCTGACAACTCCCACTTCTTGGGAAAAAATTAGGCCTACACTAGACCTTATGTGATTTCAAACCCTGTTCTAAGCTCAGCTTGAACTGTCCAGCCCTTGGTGTGCTTTCTGATTCTACATCTTGCATAATGAACCTCACCAACACCTGATTCACATCAACTCCCATTGGAGACAAAAAATCTCCATGTCTCTTATGCCAAAGAATTTTGCTGCTCCAAATTTCTCATGACATGCCACTGAACTAACCTTACCTTTAGCTCAGCAAAACCCTGTATGTACGAACCTGCTAGCATATCACCCACATACAATAATAAGATAATGTCGTGACTCATCATCCACTTGGTAAGAACAAACACAAAAGTTACACTAACATTGACTAAAGCCCTGCTTTGTCATCCCCCTGTCAAAACCTATACCACTGTCCTGCAGCTTCCTCAAGACCATATAACCTAGCCTTCTGTTTCATGTATCCATCCACTCTCTTCTTTAACCTGGGAATCCATCCATTTCTCAGTGCTTTCTTCCAGCTGACAACTCCACCAAAAAACTCTTGTTTGGTTCTTCTCCAAGGACTCACACTCCTCATCCATGCCAAGCTCCCACTATTTTTGGATTCTACCTGCATTGCCTCTTCATATCTTCCTCGTTCTCGACCATCAGTAAGCAACTAGTAAGAAGGTGAACAATGAATATGAGGTCCATTTACCATTTCAGTCCTCTATATGGGCATTTGAGACTCCTTGACAGCTTGTTGTCTGCCCAATATCCGTTTCAATGACCGATCTCAGCCATCTCCTAATCTGCACCTGACCGACGTCGGTTCCCTACGACTGACCCTGTCTATCGACGTCAGTTTCCTAACTGACATTGGTGTACCTATTGCCAACGTCGGTCATTGTATAACCAACATTGGTTCCTGCTACCCAACACCACTGACTCTGTTGATCTGCACATGACTGACATCGGTGCCTGTCTGTTCAACATCAGTTCTTTCTGACTGATGCCGGTACCTGTGTTCGCTTATGAGTGATGACTTTTTACCTGTGAGCTCATTTTGGGTCAAACCCTTGTCCATATCCACACAACCCTGCTCAGAATAATTCAGTCCCCTTAGTTGATCTCTATCCGTCATCTCCTCCATGAACACCAAGGCTTTCCAGTTCTTAAGTTTGTCAAAGATATCTGTCTTCCGCTTAAGAACATGCATTCCCTTCTTACATATGTAACCAAGCCTAAAAAGCCACATCTCTACAACAGAAGGTGAATCAATAATATAAGTAGATAGATAAAGGATACCTACTTTCTTACCACCATCTAATTCAAGTGCATCCGCTATGAGAGTTACTTTGCATCTCCCATCACCCAGCTTTCCTGAAGAAATTAGACTCATCTCCAAGACTAGAACCTGCATGACCTCATTCAACACCTGTGTGTTATCCATCTACAATATCAGCTTCACTTTCCCTTTGCCAATAATCTGACAAGGCTCACCAACCCCTAAATAAATCTCTCCAAAGTCTCCAAAGACATACCCATGAAAAGATGCTCTATTTCGGGCTGCATGGAAAGAGGCAAAAGAATCTGTAAACCAAGATTCTACTTTATCCAGAGCAACAACCCCTGCAACATCTGCTTCTACACGTTGATCTTCTACCAACCAACAATCTTCCTTTACCTGCTCTTTCTTTCCATCAATCAGACCATTCGTGCTATTCAGTTTCTCCATTTGTAGCTTACTTTCTTCTGCCATTGCTATACTCCCACTCAATCTGAAACCCCTGAGAGTGACCTGTAATCAACAAACACTAACCAGATCTGAACCACCTGTTATTCAACCCAACCAAAAGCTCTGATACCAACTGTCAAGATCTTGCTCCTCAATTAGAGCACATATGATTACCTCTTGTATTAGCAACTAAACACGGAATTTAACCAGAATGAGAAGTAACTAGAAATATGAAACAACACAAGATATGAGAGACAATACACAATTGTATTAATAATCACTCAGAATAAAATACAATAAAGAAGATGCCACTTCTTCTTCCACCTCAAAGGCTTGCCACACCTCAAGGACTTCTTCCCTCTCTCTCACACGGTCCCAACACACAACTCCAATACAGAATTGGTGTTCACCTCTCCAACCAGTCAGTAACAACACTACCAGTACACCAAGTACACAACCATACTCCAAGTAGATCTCCCGCTCTCTGCTGCTACCTGCAAATCACTAGACCTTACTCACCATTGTAGATCTCCAAATGTGGTCCTGCACACCTGCTGACCAAGATCATACATACATGAAGAACTCCTCTAATTCTCCAAACCAGCACCCACACTTGGTACTGTGGCACTAGGAGGAACACACCATTGCTCTCTTACTCTCTGAAGGGGCTTATTTTGCTTTCTTACTCTCTAGCACACGTTTACAATACAACCCATGAGTTTATTATATAGATCTCATGCATACAATAATTATACTTTCTTAATTACAATAATTAGACACGCAACTCAAGACTATAATTAGCCTTTACATGCAAACACTCAATTCAACTAACTGTTCGTGCAACGAACAGTTCTGAAACACACAGGTGACTGACATCGGTCCTTGTCTGCCTGGAGGTGACCAACATCGACCGACCTCCTACCGATGCCGATTGTCTTCAGCTCACACCTACCGATGTCAGTTTCATTCTATACTGCACTCTGCCGACGCCGATCTCCGTGGAACTCAACAACCTCCTCCATGTTTGCAATAGTTGAAGCTTTTAGCTCCACAACCTAACATTTATCTATTTGTTGATGTTAATTATTATGTTAAACTCTTGCGTGATATTATATAATCTAGTATATCATGCCTACTGAATGTTTATTTATATTATTAGTGCTTTTATATATGTTCATGTGCCTGATATTCTTATATTTGTGCTTGATTATATAGTTACATATCTTATGTCATGCTCAATTATATAATTAATTTATTTTATCTATGTTTTATATGATTTCATTACTTGTTTTGTTCACTGCATGTTTGATATGTTTTCCTTACTTACTTTGTCTAATTTATGTTTGATATTATTTTATTGATTTCTCTATCTACTTTATGTTGATATGGTTTCATTGCTTGCTATGAATTATCTGTGTTTTATGTGTTTTCCTTACTTCCTATGTTTAAGTCTTTTTTATGTACTATGGTGCCATGATTTATATCATGTACAACTCTCTTGTTTAGCATGATCCATATAATGTATATGTTTTCATGTTATTTACTATATTTACATGATTTATATCATGCATATACTAGAGGAAATAACACTTAATTGCTCTTGACACTTTTATATTTTATACTACTAGGGGGTGAGTTCACAAAGTTGTGGGATCAAAAGGGGCCTATGCATGGATTTTTTTTTTCTAGAAAAATGGAAACTCACAACTTAATGTAAATTATTTGAGATGCTACACTCAAAATTTGAAGATGATATAAAAACATGAGTTGTGGCATTTTGAGTCTAGTTTCTAAAACACTAATATTTTTTAAAATAGTCAATTATAATTAGGTTAAATGTTTAAAATTTGAATAGGAATTACTTTTTTTAAAGAAAATTAAAGTATATAGTTGGTTGTATGGCCCCTCATTTTTTGAGCATCATTTAATATTGTTTAGAATATTTTGGTGGAAATTTAGATAAGATCATCTATTTTATGACCTATTAAAAAAATTAATGATTTCTTTTATTAATTTTAAAATTAAATAGATCCCAAAAATTGAAAACAAAATGGATAGCCGGTCGTCCCCCCTCCCACCAACTACCTCAAAAAATCAAAAAATAGTTTTCTTTTTAATGTGTACAGAATTAGACCTAATTTGTGACCATATAAATTTTTTAACGTTGGGATCAATGAAAAAATTACATAATCATGTATAGTTGCGGTATATAGTGACCTACAAAATACATAATTAGAAATCAACATAGATTGAAACATTAAAATAGTCCAAAAATTAAAAAATCATATATTTGAAAAGAGGAGTGTGCTCAACGTCATAGTAATAATTTTATGAAATGTGTCATTAAAATTCATAGTGTTTATGATGATAGAAGTTGAATTTTCTTATTTTTAGTAAAATACTTGGTTTTTATTAGGTATTTGTAGGTCCAAGCCTTAGGCTCAAGAATCCAAGCCAGTTTCAAGCTAAAATTCATGTTTTTAATAGTACAAATAACAAATCATGTACATGAACTAACATGTACATGCTATAATGTAAATATGTTCTTAAGATATGAATGTATAAAACCTTAGAATGACAAAAATGTGATCAATTAAAAGGTGGGGGTTGTGGTTTATTAAAATAAAATTTAGCATAAGTCCTTATACTTGAAATTTATTTTAGTAAATATAAGAAATTAGGGTCACTCTTTATCTTCTAGAATTGGTCTCATAGCTATATGATTTATGACTTGGGAGATAGTTTTTCAAAATCCAATCTAGTCAGTATTAATCATTTTCAGGATTTAAGTATCGAACCTAGGGATTTCAAGGGAAATTATTTGAAATTGATGTCCATTTTGAGTAAACATATAGTCATTTTTTTAGGTTTTGGTTCCTTTAGAATATTTTGCTAGCATTTTTAGGAGTTTTCAATTTGTTAAAATAAAAGTTTACAAATCAACACACACCCAACCACTCTTTTATTTTAATTTTACTTATGATTAGGTCCCTTATAGCCAAAAAAGTGACACGCCACCATACTCATATACACCTAAGGTTAATAAAGACAATTTGGGCCACATTTAGTTATAGTCATGCCATTTAATTTTTAATTCATACCAAATTGGTGTGCATGGGGATATATAGGCTACATTGGTAACCCATGCACACCCAACCACCCATTCATGCCAATTTTACTTACAATTAAGTCCCTTATAGGCCAAAAATGACACAAAAACACCATATATACTAATGAGAAAGGTAAAATGCAAAAGAATTTAGGCACATTTATGCACAACAACCCCATTTCTTTGCAAATTCAATCAAACAATGTGTGATTATTGAAAATTAAGTCAAATTGTGACCCTTTCACATCCAACCACCAATTTATGTTGATTTTAATTGTGATTAACTCCATTATTACAAAAAATGACACAACACCATATCCACTTATCACCATGGAAAATTAAACAATTTCTGTCACATGTATGTGCAATCACCCTAATTCACTTTGAATTCAAGATAAAGTGGTGTGATTGGGGAAACATAGGTCATATTGATGACCCACACACACTAAACAACCACTTTATGTTATTTTTAATTGTAACTTGAGGGTTTATAAGCTAAAATAAACACAAAACTATATCCACTTGTGATGAAGGAGAATACAGACAATTTGGGATACATTCAAGCATGATTAACTTAATTCATTTGAAATGAGGAAAAATTGGTGTGATCAAGGAAATGTAGGTCCCATTGGTAATCAACACACACCCAACCACCCCTGTAAGCTAATTTTAATTAAAATTAGGTCCCTTATATGATAAAAATAATATAAAAAACCATATCCATGTGGCCATGGAAAATGTAAATAATTTTGGGCACATTTGTGTATAATCACCCTAATCCACTTTAAATCTAGGCCAACATGGTGTAATTAAGGAAACATAGTCTTCATTGGTGACCTTCATAGACTCAACCACCCCTTTATGCCAATTTTAATTTTGACTATGTCTCTTATAATCTAAAATTGACACAACACTTTATCCACTTGAGACCAAAGAAAATGAAAATTGTTTTGGATACATTTGTGCATGATCACTCTAATTCACTTCAAATTAAGGCCAAAGTGGAGTGAATTGGGTAACATAGGTTTTGGTTTTGTGTGCATGGGTCACCAATGCAATTAAATCCCTCAAGCCAAAATACACATAACATCATCGTATCCACTTGTGACCAAGATAAATGTCCATGATTTTGGGCATATAATGTGTGATCACCCAAATTCACTTTTAAATCAAGATAAAGTGGTATGATTGGATAAATGTGGGTTGAGTTGGTGACCTATGCATATCCAACCACATTTTTATGTCAATTTTACTTGAGATTATGTGGATTATAGGCCAAAATAAACACATCAACACTATATTGATTCTTATATAAACTATGGGGATGTGATATTTCTAAAGTGTGCCTTAATAATTGACATGAGATGTCCACCCCAATATCTATATGGTGATACACTATAGGTAGTATTTATCTATCATGTTACATGTAGCCTCTATCATGTCACATGTATATATAAGATACTCACTCATTAGATTATTTTTATGTGAGTCATGAGCCATGTTTATTATGTTGAGATAGGATAAGGGTTAAGATATATAGTTATAGTTAATGACATCACATTATTCAATAGGCCCACTATAACAATGCAACCCATATGTAATGAATGCTATTCAATGATGTCAATCAATTGAAACCAACTATCATATTAATAGGGAATGAATTATCAACCACATCATGTTACCCACACCTATTCCATTATATACCACATCAACGTCATGTTACATATAGATATGACATCAGTCTATTATATGATATAGATATATACTACATCACATAAATAATTCTTTCCATGTCAATCATTTTGTTGGGTCACTTTAGTCATACCATATTATATATGTAATGTAATATAATTGATCATTGATATACTTATTCAATCATTGATAGACTCATTCAGTGGATAGAGTGAACTAGATATAGCTAATATCATTGATATATATTGACCTTGATTTATATTCACTCTAAATTTATATCTAAATCCAAATGTGGGGTCAGAATGATAATATATATTATGCCAATTACAATATATATTGTGTCAATTCCAATAAAACCCTATATATGAAGTGGGGGATGGTCATGTGATTGTGTTATTGTTCATTGATGAAATATTGCACTACCATATCATTCATTCATATTTGTTACAATAAAATGACTTGATCATATTATGTATGTAATATGATTCAAATTGATTCATTCACTTAGTGGGGACCTACCCTATATAGATATGGGATATGTATATGGCATTGATTAATTGTGGCCATACCCATATTTGATGAAATATGGTGGATTAATTGGTTATCTAGTTAGGCCCATGATTCCAATATGGTAGTTTCAAACCCTATGCACCCATTTCCCTCCGTAGTTATAAATAGGGATAGGTCAATACACATATATAGATAAGGACCTTTAATTAATATAATAAATTAATTGAGTTTCCATCTATAGATAGGGGCTTCATCTTTTGTATATAGGTAGGGGTGGATGAGTGCCAATATATAGATAAGGGCCCTATATTGGTTTACAAATTGAGTACTTGATTGATAGTATATATATCTAATGGTTCCCTCACCCCTATATATTTAATGATATAAAATATATAAAATCATCCATTAGTGATTAATGTGAAGAAAATTTATTGTATGCCCTTCTATCCATTTAGGATATGGATAAGCCATATATAATATAGTGGGTACACTAGTGGTTGGTGGCTATTCCCTCTCTCTCTATATATATGGGGCACCCCTATATATATATATATATATATATATATATATATATATATATATATATATATATATATATATATATATATATATATATATATATATATATATATATATATAGTTGAGGTTGAGAGAGAAAGGTCCCATAATAGATGATGATTGATTATTGACCATATTTATATATTTGATGAGGGCACCACATAGAGATTAGAGAGGATTGATTGACATATCTATATATATGGGAAATTGAGGGACCCACATTCTAGTGAGTGATGTGGAAAGATTCCATTCTATTTATATATGACATAGATAATATATCTATGAATTAATGGATAAGACCACACCTGATTGATTCTCTAAATATAAAGATTATAGTCGATAGAGAAGGGTGACTATGTGATCGAGAAATGATTGATGGACACTTGTACCCATCTTGGGGAGTCAAGAATTTACTAGGTTGTATTGTATTATATTATATAAATTTAATATATTATATTAATCATTATATTATATTTTATAATAACACCAATGATTTTTGAGAATAACACTAATGATCACCAAGAAGAATAAGGGAGTGACATATAGGCCATTTTTTCAATATGGAGTACACAGACTATTTCCAATATTCTCCATACCTTTACATAAAAAATTGATGGGCTCGATTGATTTAGATTTAAAGGAGATTGGTCAAGGTATAATAATTAACCTCCAATAATGGTGCACAAACCATATCATCAATGTCTTTGACATAAATCAACATGAAATTTCTACAAGTTATAGAGATAGTTTTGTCAATACACTATTTCAATTAAAAATGAATGCGCTTGTGTGATGAGGGAGAATGAATAAAAGTAACTATTCATGAATTTTGTTGATGACAAATGGATATAAATTTTTTAGATTACTTTTAGCCTATAATCTCCATAATTTCAAGTAAAAATGACATAAAGGGTTATTGGATATGTGCAGGTCATTAATGCGGCCCAAGTTTCCTTATTTATATCACTTTGTCTTGATTTAAAATTGAATTGGGTAATCATGAATATATGTGCCCCAAATCATCTACATTTATCCTAGTCATAAATGAATATGGTGTTGATGTGTGGTTTTCACATAGGAGGGACTTAATTTTAAATGACATAAACATAAAGTGGTGGTTTGTTGTGCACAGGTCATTAGTGTGACCTATGTTACCTAAACACAACTCTTTGTCTTTAATTCAAAGTGAATTAGGGTGATTTCACATACATGTGTTAGAAATTGTTTGAATTTTCATGGTTACAAGTGGATATGGTATTATTATGTCACTATAATGGATCTAATCACAAGTAAGATTAGCATAAATTATTTGTTAGATGTGCAAGGGTCACATCATGACTTATGCTACCACAATCACAATTTTCCCCCAAATTAGAGAGAAATGGGGTGATCATAAACAAATGTGCCTAAATTTCTTGTTTTTACCTTGGTCACAATTGGATATGGTGTTTTGTGTCTCTTTTGGAAAATAAGGGACCTAATTACAAGTAAAATTGGCATAAATGGGTGGTTGGGTGTGCATGGGTACTGATGCAACCTATGTTCCACATGCACACCACTTTGACATGATTTCAATTTCAATTGGGATGATCACCCATAAATTTGGTACACATTGTCCTTATTTACCCTAGCCACAAATTATTATGGTGTTATTGTGTTGTTTTTAGCCTACAAGGGAGATAATCATAAGCAAAATCAACATAAAGGAGTGGTTTCATGTCCATTAGTTTGTAAACTTTAGTTTTGAAAAACTAAGAATTCATAAAAATGTCAATAAGCGAAATAGAAATTCCCAAAACCTAACAATTGACTATATGTTTATCCAAAATGGACATTGATTACAAAATTTATGCCCTGAAATTCATAAGTTCAATACTAAAATCCTAAAAATGACTAAGTACTATCTAGATTGGATTTTGAAAACCTATCTCCCAAATCTCAATCGTGCAACTATGAGACTAATTCTAGAAAATGCAGAGTGACCCTAATTTATTATATTTACTAAATTATATTTAAATTATAAGTTTAAATTTACAATGTAATAATCTAATGTTACATTATAAATTCCAAATTATACTTTACATTTATTTTTGTAAACCACCCCACTAAGAACCTTTTAATTGCTCACATTTTTTAATTATAAGGCTTTATACTTTCATACTTTTAAGAGCATGTAGGTGTTAAAGTGTGTAAATGTTTTTATATGTCTAAAATGCATATGCATATGCATTTTTATATGATTAAAATGTATACATATTATAGACTTGGTGGTTACCAAGCCTATAAAGCATAACACGTACATGTATTATAAATTTTCATGTAAATGTCCATGGAATTATCCTCCAACTTTGTGCATTTAACCTAGGACTATAATTATTATATCTTTCCTTATTATGGGGCATTATACACTTGTATGCTATATTTTTTACATTTTCCCATGTGGGTCATATTACACTTGTGCTTACAATATTTATATTTTTCCCATATAAGGCTTATTACTCATGCACTTATATTAGTTATATCATAAGCCCATGTTAGTAATTTTTTTTATAACATATAATAATATGGAAAGGTGGTTTTACATAAATATGCACTACACTTATCCATATAAATTATTAGAATCTAGATCAAAATAGATTTACCCAAATAAAATAGTAAAATCAAACCTAATTATAATATGGAATATTTTAAAATAATTTAAATGTGAAAATGTATATAGTTGTGAGAATAATACTAAATTTTCACATAAATATACTATTAAAAATTTGTTGGAAACAATTCCAATAACTCAGGTGAAAATGACGTAGAAATTCTTCTTCAAATTGATAACTATAAAAAATTAGTAAGGTGTGTATTGGTATACTCTGGTTAGACTAGGAGTGTATTGATTCACACTTTTATCTAATGTGTCCTTTCCCAGTATAAATTTGATGATTTTTATCTACTCTTGACTCTAAAAACCTCACTCACTTTTCTATATTTTGTTGTGAATCATTAGGAATTTGATCTCCTTCCTTGAAACACTAATCATTTCGAAATACCTTAAAAAACATTTAAAAATGATGTATTTATTTAGGGGAATGTATCAATCAAACACCTATTCTAAGAATATTTGGAAACCAACACTCAATACAGTTCTTCAATCAATCATGTTAATGCAATCCTTAATTCATATATGACTTTTAACTAGTATGAGAGAATGGTTTTGATGCATTATAAAGACTCTAAATGATATTTTTCTCTAAAACTTTAATTTTATTTTCAATAAAATGTTATACTTATGTTTATCATTTTTTATATTTTCATAAACTCTTATCACTTATTCACTTATATCTAACTTCATTTTGTTCTTGTCATATTATAGACACCTAACTTTGGTATAAGCCCCTTTTCCATTACATTTTTATAATGTTTAATCATACTTGGTTTGTTTATATATATTTGGATAATTTGGGACACTTTCATCCCAAATTAGACTAATTTCAACCTTGATTCATCTATATTTCATCATAAACACCTTTGATCTATCATTTATTGTCATAAGGATCCCAATCATTCATCCTTTGCTCAGCCTAATATCACTTTTGAGCCTTTTTTCCCTTTAGGTTAAATTAGTATTTAGTCAATCCTCACTTTATTCCTTTTGTGTCCTTTACACCTTGGCCTATTTCCCCATGATTTTATTGTCACATAATCACTATATTCTATGGTTAGCCTATGTGTGAAGTGTCCTAGATATCCGTATATATATATATATATATATATATATATATATATATATATATATATATATATATATACACACACACATATATACACACACACACTCTAAGCCATTTATCATCTTCTCATATCCTCTTGGACATCAATTTTTTCCTTATCTTTCATTATTTTCTGTTATTAATCATATTAACTAATTGTCACTCGGCTAATTTAACCATATGGAATCTTCAAAGCTTTAGTTTATTGTATTTCTATAGGTCTCCCTTGTGCCTTATTTTTACCCATTGTACACAAGTGGAATTTACCCATAATTTCACTACTTGGTAATATAAATTGGTGAACACAACACATTAGCTCATGAGTTCCTCAATCACCCTTCTCCTACCAATTGTATAGTGCCTAAATTTGAAATTTATACTTACAAGGGTGATCCTTCACATCACATTCAATCTTTGTTTTCCTCATGCCTTGGGTTTTCACATGATGATCTATTGATGACAAATCTCTTTCCTATAAGTTTTTAATTCTATGTATTGGATTAGTTTTACACCTTACCAATAGCCTCCATGCATCAATTTTATGATTTGGTCAATATCTACTTAGCTCACTTATCTATCAACATTAGAAAAATGTCACATTTTCTCAAATTAATTAAGGACCTAATGAGAATGTTAGTGACTGTGTGATTTTAATCCAAAACTATACTTATGAAAATGTATCAATAAATACTTTATATTGAGTTACAAATCATTTCATTGAACAACTTGCTTCAACCACTCAAAGATAAAAATATTTTTAATACTTACAAATATTTGAATGAGTTTTATCATATGGTTGACAACTATGAGATTAAAATTTTAGAGGATAACATTATCAAATATAGGTCTAATGTCCCTACCTCTATTGCCTCCGAATATAAAGATAAATTAACATTCAATACTAAGGATAATGATATTCCAAATTTTAAAGATAAGGATGAAGCTAACAAATTAAATATGGTTCCAAAAACACTTGACATGATAATTATTCAACATTATTGATAGCATATGAAATTTAAATGGCTACTCAATAATCCTCACTAAGTGATTAAAAGTTTTATTAACTAAAACTTGATATTTTTATCTCCATAATGTGAGTTGGATACATCTCAAATTTTTTATAGAGGCTATGATGTGAATACATATTATGAGTACCAAAGAGCTTTAGGACATACTATCAATGAGGATATTAATTAAGACATAAGATACACCATCTAATTGATAATTAATTTCATTCAAGTTGGAGGACATAATACAATAATAAATTAAGCCATTTATACACCAATCCAATGATTTCAAATCATCAAAAATTTAATTTTGAATCATGATACTAAAAATCAAGACAATGATAACATGACAATACCTACACATCAACCAAGTATTTCCAATGAGCATACCTTAGATGGTATTATAGGTGTGCTCACTGGTTCATGAAATCAAAATTCATCTATCAATTTCTATGACCATGAGATTCAAAATGATGACACCAAAAATGGTCCACTCTTTAAATATTTTTTTGTCCATTTACATTCAATGATTACATAAGCATTATGATGATGGTTTAATTTATAACTTAATTACAATGTCATTTTTTGATATTATATGGTATACTCAACAATACTTACTTGACAAAATTATGCTTTTTAATATTTATGATGGTCTCACATGAAAACCTATCAAGTGGTATTACATTGATAGTCATTGTATGTCCTATGATCCTTATAGTATGGTTCTATGCATTGTTAAATAGTGGGAATTATAATTTATTACTTGGATGTCATGGCTAGATAAAATGAGATAAATCCATTCCACATTATAACAACATTTTAAGTTTTTTCATGATAAAAAAATATATATTATTAGAAAGAAACATTATGACTTACTCATCCAAAATTAAAAACAACATGAGATATTATCTAAAGTGATTCCTAAAAATAAAATCATTCAAACTCATATGGTATTTATAAATTTTCATCACCTACAATTATAGTTAATACAATTCCCATATCTATAGTTTCAATTTCTCAACTTTAGCTCCTAGAGTCACAACTCTTATAGTTTCACCATCTATATTTATAGTGTCATCCATCCACATCACAAGATTTTCCTACCACCTTTTGCATTTATTCATACCAAGTCACCTAATAAGATTTAAATAATACAATAAAATATTTGAACTAATATGCATGCTTCTTTTCAAGAGGTTAATATCATTATTGTACTAATTATATTAGTGATGATGATTTGTGTTATCATATATCTCATGATTACATGAATAATTATATATCTTATGATAATTTTTGTAATATTTCTAGTGATGCATATAACTCGCCGTGATCATGGACATCCCTTTTCAAAACTTTATATGGGATCTTCAATTATCCCTGCTATCTTATTTCTTATGCATTGCCAATATAATCCATTATACATAGATTATTTTTCTTATTTATTCTATATCATACCTTTCACATTCCTTACTCATAATTTTTACATTGTATTATTGGTTTGGTTTTATTTAACATTATTCTAGCCCCTTGGTATATGTCTCTTGCTATTTTGATTTTTTTAATCAAGAAAGGAGGGTTATGGAGTCTCTCACCCCTTTTATTCATTTAAAAAATAAAATATTAAAAAATTATCTTAAAAACCACAAAGGGATAAAAATTAGGTTATATAAATCCCATTTGACCCAAACAAAATAAAACACATCATTTGTACACAAAGGTTGAAAAATATTTGTAACATATCTCACCCTAAATATTCCATAGCCAAGTCCATAGGTTTTTACATGAGGTATTTTCCAACCCCTTAAACCCCCTACATATAACATAAAAAATATATTACATTCCCAACCATATTTGATTGGGGAAGAATCAAACAAAAAGTATACAATCCATTGTAAATTCTTAAGTAACAAAAAATAGATTCAGGGAGGCATTTTCACATCATTATTTAAAATTTATTGGATACTAGGCTAATTAATTGATTAGTTACTAAACACTAAAGAGAAATAATATTGATCAACCCTTATATTTTCTAAAAATTATGCATCTTGATTACAATCCCAAAAATAATGCTGAAATAACTTTGAAGAAAATTGGCCAACCAACTCCATATCTTTAGACATAATATCATTCAACTTCCAATTTTGAGTCATGCCCCTTATCATTGAACTAATAATGACAATAAAATATCCCTCTACATAGCATGAAATCCTTTATCTTTTGATATCTTGATTCTTTCTATTGATGCAATGGGTTCTACCTCATTATTAGTAACTCGAGGAAGAAAAAAGAACTCCCCATAAAACTTTACCTTGAGGATAATGGAAAACTCCAACTAGCCCAAAATTACCTTGTGATATACCATTAAAATAAATTTTAATAAAACCAACCTTTGTTGTGATCCACATGGCATCTAATCAATTTTTATTTCATACCTTGGGTTGCTAAGTTGTGGAAATAACAATCTTAGGCCATTTTTATAAAATCATCATCTCTTGCTATGTTTTCATGGCCATTACCTTTAATTATTGATCTCATTCTGAACACCTATGTATATTTATTAATGATGATATAATATATATTGAGACCCTTCATCCTATCCTGCACTAATTTCTAATAAGGGAATTTGAGTGTTTTTTTGAGACCTCCCCTTCTTTTTTCTATATTTTCACCCCTTGGCTTGCCTATTTTCCTTATTTTGTCTTTTGTACTATACCCCTTAGCTTCCTTTTTAGTGATTGATCTTACCTCACTTATTCTTTCATTTTCCCATTGACTTCCTCCTTATCTAATATCATTATTCTAAAAAATTATAAAAATTCAAAAAGCATTGGAAAAACATAAAAATAAAAAATATTATTTACATTTATCTTTGCAAATGGATACATGTATCATGTTTTTCTATCTATGCTATAAGATTACATATATATGTTACATGCATGCTTCTCATCATATTATTTAAGTGGGTAAAATAAGAGATTTATATATTACATATGAACATCGATACAAGAGCATCTAGGTTCATAAGAAGTCTGACATCAAGAGAAATACTTAAGAGTATGAATAAGCATTTTTGTGTTTTATCTTTGTTTTCATATAGCCTTTTTATTTATTTTGTGTAGTCTTATGCACATGCATCTATTTTTTTGTACACAACTTGAAACATCAAAATAATCAAGGCTTATGCCTTGTAATGTAAATTATTATGTAAGCGTATTTTGATATCTTTTATAGGTTGTGCATGCAACTAAAAAGTTCTACATAGATGTGTGAAAAGGGGAAATCTTCTGAAGTAGATGATTTTGGTGCATCAATATTGTATTAAAAATATTTCAAGTGGCATTGTGAAGATTTTAGGCTCATGCATAAATATATTATTTGGAGGTTCTTGTGTAACCCTTTATATTGTCTTCTGCATATATTTCATCTACGATTAGAGTGACTTGAGCTTATGATGTTTAAGATATACACATCATATTTTTTATGCATTTTTCCTACAAACCTTTATGAATAGAATATGATCTTACATAG
>JARHVA010001796.1:867500-1045000 GCA_037957365.1 Torreya grandis
AGTGCAATGGATGGCTTTCCAAATTCCTTTATAGGTGGAAAGATTGTACAAAAGATAAAATATAAATAATTTATGGAGATTATTCATTATTTAAAGATATTTGAGAATAATTTATTACAACTTTGTGTGTGTGTTATTTACTTTTCCAGATTTAAGCAATAGAATACAAACAAGTAGGTGAAATCAATCTTTGGATTTGTGGATTTGATGCTCTTTATTTTTGAAATATGTATTTTTATTCATAGATATATAAACCATTAAAATTAATCATTTTTATTTATTGTGTACAACTCATATTGATTTTAAAATTTATTTTGAAAGCCCTATATATGGGCTTCATACCAAATGTATCTAATATGAGTTTTGAGGAGACTTTGTGATTCCCAGCAAGATTTTTTTCCCTATTACATATGTTGTTCCTTCTTCACTTTTTGTGTGAAAGGAATCATTTTCAGCCTTTTATTAAAAACAAATTGAGTTATTTCAATGGTTATATGAGTTTATTATGCCCTAAGATTCTCACCTTCACCTCCATCCTCCTCCATTTTTAACTTTATTATTTTTCCATTTTTATTTCCTTTTTTTTGCTTTCAAGTTAAAAGTACACAAAAAACCATAATCATACAAGGGATATTCACATCTCAAATGCAGACAAAAATCACAATCCAAATTATGTATTATCTAGTTATTTCCAAACTTTTGTTGTTATTCATAAAACCAAGAAAAACTCGAGCAACATAATTTTTTTCCAATAGTTTTTAGGGACTCTATGAGGGATCAAACAATGTATTCAATTTCTAAAATTTGAAGGGAATTTTCTCATTTAAAAATAATATTAGTGACTCTATTGAAATTAAACCTATAAATTATGTAATGGATCTTGATGTAGATGGATTCATACATTTATCTTAATTGTATGAAAATAAGAAATTATAATCCTACTCTTACCAACTCTTATGTCTATCAAAGTGACTTCTAGATCTAGTCTTCTTGTTTATCTTATCTTTTATATGTTATTGGAGTCTTGGTGTATAAATTCTTGACCTATAGTAGAGTATTTTTACTTTTGCCTTTGTCTCTTCCTCCCTATTCATAAACTTGTTTAAACTAACTATTCAATCCTTGGCTTATTAACTCACTCTTACTTACCTTTGCACATATTTAGTCTTTATATCACTTAGAAACTTGGTTCAAGTCTCATTATGGTTTCAACTATCTCTATTCATGTTTTAACATGCTCTATAGGTTCTATGTTTTCTCCCTCTCAAGTCATAAGCCTCTCCAACAAACACCTAGTATCTATCTTCCTTCTTGATGTGTCTTAGGCTTTCTCTTGTAGCCTTTTTTTAAGGCATTTCTTGTTGTATGGTTTAGTACGGATCCTTACTAAAAAAATAGATTCACCTTCAGATACCCTTTAATCTATTATTTCATTTACCCAAGTTTAAATCCCTAATTCATTCTTTAGACCCCTTTACCAACCTCTTTAAGGTCACTGATTAGGCCTTTTAGGTCTTTTAAGACTTTGTTGACACTCAAGCTCTCCAAAACTATACACAGATGTAATTTCACGTAATTAAAAATAAAAAATATCTCTAATATTCTTATAATCAATCTTATTACCAATTTTTGGGACTTTCCACTGGTCCATCTTCTAGAAACTTAATTTTTGTTTGAAAACCCTAGAAACAAGGTTTTGTTTGCCTGTAGGTGCCTGAAAAGGGTTAAATATATTTTACAAGCATTTAAAATGTTTAAAAACTATTTTTAATGATTTTTAAGGTCTTTAGTATCACATTACACCATTTACATTTACTAATTAGTTCTCTAAACTCCCCTACCACACTATTCTATGGATATATTTGTTTAATTATGCAATCATATTTAAATACTACAGGACTGTGTGTATTGTTTGTTAAACTTATATATTTTAAAAATATTGAATCACACTAATAATATTAAGGAGATGGAAAATATGACTTACCAAAATTTCTATAAGTTTTAGGGGCATGTCATCATTATGACTTTTCATTACTCCATTATACACAGTCCAAGTTAGTTATATAGGCACAAGAAACAAGATTATTTTAATTTTATCATTCATAAGTTTGGAAATCACCAATGGGATGAAAAAACTTCAATAATAAAAATAAAAACAACTTATCCACAAACACATTTGAATTTCACTCAAAACATGTAGGATTCTTTTCACCAAAATACAAACAACCTCCCAACCTTCAAAACATAGGTTACAAATACACAAAGTAGATAGGTCTGTAATGTGTATATTAAAAAGACTTTGAAAACTCAATTTGAAAAATTATTGTAATCCCATAAAAGAGGAATTTTTAAAATTAATAATGCTCCAAAAAAAAAACTAAAACAAATATGTATTGAAGTTTCCTTCTTATACTTGTTATTGGCTCATCCAATCTCATTGTTGTATAATGAATATAGAAGGTTGCTAATAGATTGTCTACAAACAAAAAAAATCTATTCATATTCATAGTGTGAATTTAAATTTATCCTTTGATTCCAACCCATCTAATCATATCTTGAATATTCTATCTTGAATTGACTACCCCTCAAAAGACACTTACAAAACTCTTTTTAATGCAAAATTATCCTAACTACCTTAACTTCCTTTCTTGTACATTGAGAAAGTGAACAAACTATCTAGCCTACTCAACAAGGTGACTCATCATGTGATTCATATGAGTATTAAACCATTATTAACCCTTTATTATAACCTAACCACCTAAAACAAAGTTGAGACCTCTTGAAACAAGATGGAGATATCCAATACTACATAAGAACGTTTGAAAATTCAAAGTTTTAGTGGGAAATTGACAATACTCCTCTAATTCAAATTTTACAAGGACCTAGAACCTAAAATTTATTCCTAAATACTCAACATTACTTAAAAAACTTGACAAAAAATCAAAACATGGCAAATTAGACAATATATATAGTGGGTAGTGATGCTCCTGCATCACATCTCATCCTTTTGATATTTTGAGCTTTGTTATCATTTTTTAAGTTTTATTTGTGATTATAAAAATCCATATCATGTATATTTGATGGTAAATGGAAGAAATATACAATAAAAATTTCATAGAGGATCTTGAACTAAGGGTTGATTGGATTATTGAAAGTGATAATATGATGAGGAATATTTTCCTCTTTCTATTTTTTTAAAACAGATCCAATTCGTGAGATTGTTGATGATCCCAAGAGAATGTAGTTTTTTTAAATATTTTTATGGAGTTATAAAAATCAAACAAAGAGAAACTTTTCCACTAAAAAATTGCACATGTTGAATCAAATGCAAAATGAAGAGGTTTTTGGTGTTGGGAATGAAAGTGATGGTTTGGATTCCACCATGGTGAACACTCCTATAGGGGAATTATCTTATTTTATTTGATGCTTTGAAGAAGATCTCGATAATTCAATCCAAGAGAAATAACAACCTAGAATGAAGCATTGAAAATCCATTTTTAGCCTCCTTCCAAGAACATGAGACAAATCATACACATAGTGAGCCTCCCACCGATGAAGAGAAAACATGTGATTATATTGAACACAAACACACAAATTTTTAAATAAGTGACAAGTAGAAATCAATAAGAATTTTTTGATAATTTTTAGTGCCATAAGGATTTGGTCCCAAATCCCATGTTTGAAGGTTTCTAAATGATATTTTATTTATCCATTCATGATAGAAGATCCAAAAAATAAATATTTTGGATGTATGTCTCATATTTGTTACAATTTTTATATTTATTTGAAGCATACTTGCATTCATGAGGAAAAAGTGTGTGTCATAACTTAATTTATAGATGAAAGTGATATTTTTATTTTAGTTATCCATAGTTAACTATGTGAATCCATACTATTTTACACACCCATGTCTTATTTTTTCCCTATGCATGAAATTAAAACAACATTGTGGTTGTTGTTCATGTCATTTCTATAGTTGTCCTCAACTTGTTAAAACTTGTCCTATAAGGGCTCTTTTTTTACTCAACCTATGAATAGCCATGAATAATTACGTTGTTTCTCTTGTTCCCTTGTAGATATTTTACTTTATGGTATTGACAATTTTTTTTGAATTATTTTTCCACTTTCCCATGTTTGTCTGTTAAATACACAAGAGGTTTGTAGTTATGTTCTTTGCTAGAAATCTCTCACTTGTGAAAAATCAAGATTTTTTTGGGATTTGCATCTCTAAACTTTCATATTTCTAAAAATATTGAATTAAACTCAGTTAATAGGTTCATTGAAGATGAAAAATAATTATGTCGTGAATTTAGTTATTTGGATAATAAGTCAGTTTGAGTTAAGCCAAATTTCATAGAACAAGACTCAAGAAAAGAAAAATACCAATACATAAAGTAGTAAGAGTTATTCTAAATTATCCAACCATTTAAAATAGACACACTCAACTATTCCTTCATTATTAACTTCAAAATTATTAACATATGAAACAAATGAAGGAAGGTTAAAGCTACAAAATTTTTCTTTGTTGTCATCAAGATTGTTTAATCTAAATATGTTGGCTTGAGATTAAGATAACTACATATAAATATTGAATATGAATTGATTCCTTATAAATATATAATTCATATAAGTTTAAATAATTTAATTAAGGTTTTTCAAACCTTTCTTCATATACTTGAAGAAGCAAATGTGTATATGCCACTTTGTGAAAAAAATGTTGAAGCTTGCAATAAATCTTAGGGTGGACTTCTTTCTATTCTTAGTCTATTATTTTTTTTTCTAATTTTTAAAATAATTACATTTGTTTAATATTAATATATATTCATATGTGGACCATTTGGAGCCTTCCATTTCAAATTATTTGTGGAGGATACAAGTTTTTCAAAAAACTAGGTTTTGGTTGTGGGTTATCTCTCTTTCAAAGGATTTATGAACTAGTAGATTAAGCTTTAATAGGGGTAAGTTAGGTAACTAATGATATGTGAGGGTATAAATGGAATGATCATAAAAATGGCATGAAATAATTTTTGATCATCATGTTTTTTGAATGACTTGATATGCTTCCACTTGCATATTATTTAGATCAAGTAGTTTCATTGGGATTGAAATTTTAGACAATCTCTTGTTACTATAATAACATGCTTGAAACTAAGAAACAAGTACATGATAAAATAAATCTAATAATATTGATGAGTTTGGATTGAACTCTAGATTTTTTAAGCCTCATAAAAGTGATACAAATGCAATACTGAAATAACACACTAACCCAAGCTTCGATTGGAAAAGATAGAATAAATGGAATAGGTATGATGATCTATTGTCATAAAAAAGGCAAAAAGAGGAAGTTGAAGGTAATGAAACTCATTCCAATGTAGATCAATATCATGAGCTAAATAAGAATGTAAAAGATGTCATTAATTCTTGATAAGTAGATGATGAAAATGGACAAAATTATTAACAAATACTCTTCTTAAAATAAAAATATATATCATTTCTAGGGTAAAAAGTGAATATTTCAATCAAGAAACAATAGTGAATTATGGCATTCAATGTTTTAAAACTTCATTGAGGCAAATAGATCTAAGGTGATGTCATTTCATTAAGGAATCTTGTCAAAAAAATTATGTAGTTGAAACTGTTGAATAAATTCATTAATGAGATATCACCTCATAGAACATAGTGAAAGCAAGCAATTAGTAGTTGTAAAGATAAACTCCTCGACCTTTTCTAGTATTCTCTTATCCTATGAAAAAAATGTGAGCTTGGGAATCCAATATGGATCCCTATCAAAGCAAGCTTAAATAATATTTATTACAGTTGTTTTAATTGTGATTGCCTTAGTATATATGTATATAAATATTTGGAAGCATCTTATAAGTGCATGACTTTATGCAATTTCATTCAATAATTTTGTCAAACAATTCACATATGACATATTTCTTGTAGTTTTTACTCCTCTAACATCCTTATTCGATGGTAGCTTTTGATGAGAGTCTTCCACCCTCCAAAAAAAACTTCTGCTATGAATAACATAAAAATATTTAGTGGAAGGCTTCAAGAAAAGCATATGCATCTAGTTTCTACATTTCAAGGTGATAAAAATATTAGCAACATACATGATTCTCATACCACATTTAGACATATTAAGTTTATACATAACCCCACCTTTTTTCCTAATGGGTTTCTCATAGATAATAATGATATAACTGAGAAGGGGAAAATGATTCTTAGTGAAGACGTAAATCCTGGAATAGTTATAAGAGAACCCATAATGTGATGAAATTTCCAAAGATGATTTATATTCAAAAATTTAAGGTAATGAGAAAAATGAAGTCAAGGTTAATGGAATATTGCTTTCTAAGGTAGGGAATTAGGAAATAGAAATATGGAAGAAATAGTAACATGATCTTTAAAACAAGAAAGAACATTTTAACTTGAATTTGTATATCTTAGGCATCTTATCTATCTATAATTCAACATAGACACACTTTATGTGGATGTTGTTAAGAGATATGTGGAAAAAATCAAACTGAATGGATTATTTATATGTTTTTTCTTTCTCAATTCTATGACTAATAAGTTATAGCCTGAAAGCTGTTATGGTTCAATTCATGATGTGCCTTATTTATAAAACAACTAAAAATATGCATAGAATATAAAAACAAAATCATAAAATTTTATCTAAATATGAATGCAACAAGTTACAGCAAGCACATAGGTAGAATTTTTAAGGCAAGGATTTAGCCCTACAACATGTTCCTTCTCATATGATTAGCATATGTAGACTAGATTCTATCTGGTTGGATTGATTATGAGAGTGTATGTTACATGTGGTCTTTAGGGACTCTAGTAGGAAAATAAATAAAGCTTACAAGGTGATGTTTTCACCTAAAATGAGTGTTCATTTACATATGATTAGGCTAAGGCAATGATTTCACCTAAAAATGAGTGTTCATTCACATATGATTAGGATAATTCAACTAGTTTCCAGTTAACCAAAGCAAGATATGCAAGTACATTTCATGCTATCCTTGGGATGGATGAGGCAAAGATCACTAATGAGTTCTAGAGTTCTCCTGTATTCTGTTAGGGAATGCAATTCCATAGTCAAAGCTAGCTATCATAACTAAAATGTGCCATCCAAATTTTATTACACATTTGAGAAATTTTCATTGATTTTAATTATCTTCTGTACTGCAATATTTGATCCACAACCTAATGGACAAGGCAGTGCTATAGGTAAATTTGCATGGAATGATTTTCAAAAATGATGTTGGTTGGAAAAATCTTGTAATTAAATGACTTAATTAAATTACTAATTGATTTTTATAATTAATTATTTTTTGTGAAAGTCATAAAAGAACATCAAGAAGGGTGTTAAAAAAAACTTCAAGGAATAACTATGTATTGGAAGTCATTATGTAAATCTATTCTTTTTAGAATGAATAATGTATTCTCAATGCAAAATCAAAATTACATTTAATATTATAAAAAAATAAAAAATCATAAAATCAAATGTGGGAAATCTTAGTTAGAGGGTAATTAACTCTAGGTTGAGTTAGTAAAATGGATGGCTTTCCAAATTCCTTTGTGGGTAGAAATATTTTACAAAAGAGAAAATCTAGATCATCGATGGAGTTCTTTATTTTTGTCTCTTGTAGAAGAGTTGGCTACAAACTTTTGTGTGTGATACGTACTTTTTTAGATTTGAGTCATGTAATGCAAACAAGCAGCTGAAATTAATATTTGGTTTTGTGAGTTTTGATGCTTTTTATTTTTTAAATATTATTGTTGTTCATAGATATAGAAACCATTAAAATTCTACAATTTTCTTGGTTGTGTGCAACTCACATTCTTTCCAGACTTTATATTTAAAACCCCATATTGGGTTTTGAGGAGCTCTATGCTTCTAGGCAAGCCTTTTGTTCCTATTACATATGTTTCTCCTACTTCCATTTTTGTGTGAGAGGAAAAATTTTCAGCGTTTTCATTCCTAATTTATTCTAAGAGTTATTTGAATTTATTTTATCATATATTTCTCACATCCACCTCCACCCTCCTCCATTCTTCTTCTATTTTAAACCTTCTCCATATTCTATTTTTTATTTCTTTTTTGTGATTTATAGTTAAAAGTAAATAAAAAACTAAAAACCCATAATCATATGATGGTGCTACACCTCTCAAATATAGAGGAAAATCATCATCCCAACTATGATTTATCTAATTGTTTCCAAAAAAAATTATTTCTCATTGGGCAAGTCATAAAACCAATAAAAATTTAAATAAGATAAAAATTTGCCAACAGTATTTGGTGACTCCATTAGGTATTGAGCAATGATTTCAATTTCTAGAATTTAGAATCTTCCCATTTCAAAGGAATTTTGTCATCTCATTGGAAAGAAACACATAAATTATGGAATGTAGCTCATTCTTTTTATAGTTTAAGTTTTGCTATCACTACCCAAGGGTGATCTATGATTGAAAAAATTGGTAGCATGGATAATTATAGGAAAGAGAAGAAATAAACAAGAAAAAAAATCATAGATGAGCCTGAACTAAGGTCTTATTAGATTCTTGTAAGTGATGATACAATGAGAATTATTTTCCTCTTTATATCTATTTTTGAATAAAACCCAATTTCTAATATGTTTTATGATCCCAAGAGGGTACAATTTTAAAAATATATCTATGGAGATGTACAGATCAAACAAAAATCTTTTTTTAATTTCAAAATTAACACAAGGTGGAGTAAATTTAAAATGAAGACATTCTTGGTGTTGGGCATGAAATTGATGGTTTTACTTCTAGCATAGTGAACACTCCATAATGGCAATTAACTTCTTTCATTTAGTATTTCAAAGAAAATCTTGAAAATTTAGCCCAAGCAAAATAAGTCATGAAAAAAAGCATTAAAAATCCATTTTCAACCTCCTTCCAAGAACATGACATAAATCATGGACATATAAAGCTTCACACTGATGAAGAGCAAACATCTGGTGAAATTGAGCACAATCACATAAATTTTTTGAAGAAGTGACAAGTAGTAATCAAAAATATGTTTCCACTAATTTCTAATGCTATGAGGTTTTGGTCCCAATCCTGCCTTTGGAGGCATCCAAAGAGTTTTTGGTTCATCCATTCTTGGTAGAAGATCCACAAAGAAAATATTTTGGTGGTATGTCTCCTATTGTATGCATTTTGGATATTTATTTAAAGCATACGCCTTGTATTCATGAGGAAAATTTGTGTTTCATAAGTTATTTTATAGATGCAAGTGATATTTATATTTTTGGTTATCTGTATTCAATTATGTGAATCTACATTTTTTTTTCTTACCAAGATTCATTATTTCCATGAATGCATTAAAAAAATGAAAAAAATTATTTCCTATGTCCTTGCTAAAGTTATCCTCATCTTGTCAAAACTTGTCCCTCAAGGGCTATATTTTTCCCAATCCATAAATGGCCATGTATAGTTTAGTTTTTTTATCTTTTTCCTTGTAGATAATTTAATTTTATGTAAAAGCTCAACTTGTGTATATCCCTTCCATTTTTATGTTATCTGGGTGTCCATGTTCATTTATAACAAATACAACTTATTTTTTAGTGTTTTCTCCTTTTCCTATGTTTTTCTCTTGTACCAAAAAGAGGTTTGTGGTTGTTTTATTTTTTAGAAAGATCTTGGTTGTGAAAAATGTAGTATTTGAAGGAATTTCCATATATCAACTTTCATGATTCTAAAAAAAAAAATTAAACTCAACATTATTTGTGGAGGATACAAAATTTTCAAACAAAAAACTAGGTCTTGGTTATGGAGCTTTTTCTAAGGCTCTCTTTGTTTTGAATGATTTTATGAACTAGAAAATTATGCTTTAATAGGGATCAGTCAGGGAATTGATGCTATGAAAGGGAAAAACATGAATGATCATAACAATGAAATGAAATAAATTTTAACCATCATATTTGTTGAATGGCTTATTATACTTCTAATTTCATAGTATTTAGATCAAATAGTTTCATTGGGAGTGGAATTTTTGAGAAACCTCTTTTTTTTATGATAGCACATTTAAAACCAAGAAACAAGTATATGCTAAAATCAATACAAGAATAATGATAAGTTATATTAAAATTTGTATTTTTTAAGCCTCTTGAAAGTGATATGAATGTAGGGTTGAAATAACACTATCCCAAGCTTCAAGTGGAAAATATAGAATAAATGGAATAGGTATGATGATTGACTATCATAATAGAGGAAAAAAGAGGAAGTTGAAGGCAATGAAATTCATTAAAATGTAAATCAAGATCATGTGCTAAAGAAGAATTGAAATCAAAATGGAAGTGATCAAGATCATATGCTTACTAATAATATGATGAAAGTGGTCAAAATGATTAACAGTTGTTTTTATATTTATAAAAATGCGTGTCATTTTTGGATTAATAAATTAATCTTTTAATCAACATATAATAGTGAATTGTGATTTTCAATATTTTAAAACTTTATTGAGGTAGAAAGTAATATGTGCTACAATTTCATTAGGGAATTTTTAAAAATAGTTTACATGTTTGAATAAATGCCTCAAGGAGATACGACCTCATGGAATGCAGTGAGATCAATAAATTGGTAGTTATAAAGCAAGATTCCTCAAATTTATCTAGCATTCTATTCTTATATCCCAAAACATGAGCTTTGAAACTTGATATGGATGCCTATAAAATTAGGCTTAAATAATATTTATTTTATATTTTGTAATTGTGATTGCCTTGGTAGATTTGTATACAAATATTTGGAAGCATGATAAAGGTTTTTCACTTTGTAGCATTTTTTCAAACATATCCCAAGCAATCAATTTCATTTAGGAATTTTTTCAAACAATTCATATGCAACATTTTGTCTATAGCTACTCCTCTATCATCCTTATTAGGTGGAAATTTTTGATGGAACCTTATACCATCGTAAAATAACTTCTACTATAAATCACACAAAAATGTTAAGAAGAAGAGTGCAGTAAAGTAATAAGAACTACCCATTGACTACAAAGGCATTATAAACATATGCATCTAGTTTCTATACTAGAAGCTGATAAGAATATTATCAACATAGATGGTTCTCATACTAAATTAATACATAGGAAGTGTAAATATAACTCTATATTTTTTGATAATGGGTCTAACTTATATAATGATGATATCATTGTAGTGGAGAAGAGTATGGATTCTATGAAAAGAGAAGGAAATAATGATTTTTAGTTAGGGCCTAAGTCTCAGAATAGTTACAAGAGGAGAAGAACCCATGTTGTGATGAAAATTCCAAAGATAGGTTTATACTTAGAGATTTGATGACTTGATAAAAAGGAAGATAAGGTTAATAAAAAAATGGATTCCAAGGTAGGGAATTATAAAATAGAAACTAAAAAGAAATAGTGACATGACATTTCAAACAAGATAAAATATTTCAAATCAAATTCATAGATCTTGGGCATCTTCTCTATTTGAAATTCAACACACACACACTTTCTATGGATGTTGTTGAGAGATATGTGGAAAATTTCAAATTGGTTGGATTATGTAGATTTTTATTTTCTTTCTCATTTTTATGGTTGATAAGTTACAACCTAGAAACTATTATGGTTCAATCCATGATGCACCTCATTTATCAAATAAATAAAAATATGCACATAATATATAAGATATTATAAAATTTTATTGAAAAATGAAAGAAACAAGTTGTTCTAGTAAACAAATAGGTCAAATTTTCAAGGAAATGATTTGGCTTGGTAGTGTATATTCATTCCCATATAATTGGTATAGGTTAACTAGCTTCCACTTGGATAGATCAAGTATGAGTGTGTGTGCACTACATAGTGTCTAAATGGAGTCATAAAAATAAAATAGGTGGAGATTAAAAGGAAATAATTGGGCTGAGCAACATGTGTTAATTCCCATACGATTGGGATAGGTGAACTAGTAGTTAGTTGTTTTCATTAAGATATGTGAGTGCACTTCATACTATCCAAAGTATGGAGTAGGCATAAGTCTCTGATGATTTTTGAATTTATCCTACATTCCACTAGGGATTGCAGTCCCATAGTTAGAGTTAGCTATATTATTTAAAAATAAAAATCCAAGTTTCACTACACATTTAAACAATTTTCATTGATTTTAATTTTTCAAAATTCTATAATGTAATATTTGATTCTGAAACCCAATGGAAAAGGTAGCATTGAAATTAAATTTTCATGAAATTAATTTTGAAAAATAGATTCATGGGCTAACCTTGTAATTAAATGACTTATTCTAACTATTTTTAGAGTTAATTAAATTTAGTTAAAGTTATATAATAACACAAAGGAAAATATCGAAGAATAGTGTTAGGGAATGGCTATGTATTTGGAGTCACTAAGTAAATTATTTTTAGAATTAATATTGTATCATAAATGAAAACCATAATTGCACTTAATATTTTAAAACACCCATATAATAAAATTTAATGTGGGAAAACTCTAGTTAGAGTAAAATGAACTCTAGGTTGAATTAGAGTAATGGATGGCTTTCCAACTTCCTCTGTGGATGGAAAGATTATACAAAAGAAAAAAATCAAAATAAATGATGAGGATTCTTATTTATTTCAAGATATTGGATAAGAATTTGTTTCAAATTCATGTGTGGGATATGTACTTTTTGATATTTGAGTAATGGGATGCAAACAAGTGAACGAGACCAATATTTGGCTTTGTGGGTTTTGATGCTCTTTATTTGTAAAATCTATATTATTGTTCATAGATAGATAAGCCATTAAATATTTCACATTTATTGGTTGTATTCAACTCATGGTGATTTTAGAATTTATTTTGAAAACTCCGTGCATGGTATTTTTACAAAGGGTACCCAATTCGGGTTTTTAGGAGACTTTATGCTTCCATACAAGACATTTGTTATTATTACATCTATAGATCCTACTTATATTTTTATGTAAGAGAAAGAATATCTAATAATTTCATTTTAATATAAAATATTCTGGTGCCTTTTTGAATTTATTATGTCATGGGTTTTTGACCTTGACCTCCATCCTCCTCCATTATTATTTCATTTTGTTCTTTCTCCATTTTCAATTTTTGTTTCTTTTATTTGTTTTTCAAAACCCATAATAATATGAAAAATTTTCCCCTCTCAAAAGAGGAGGAAAATTACCATCCCAATGATGATTTGTCTTATTATTTTAATATTTTTGTTTCTTCCTATTAGGTAAGTCATAAAACCAATAAAAACCCAAGTGATATAATTTTTTTCCAATAGGGTCATAATCGGTAGTTTATCAATTGTAACTAGGTCATAACTAATTATCCATTGATTATGTTCCTCTCTATTTTGTGGATCTTTTCTATCATATCTTGATTCCACATATCTTGATTTCCACTTCTCAATATCTTCTATGGTTAGCCTATATGTGCAGTTTCCTATATAATCATTTATATAAAAATATACGCTAAGTAATTTATCATCTTCTCATATTATCTTTGACATCTATGTATTAAGTTGCATAGTGAATCTATCAATTGCACATATATCAAAGAGTCTACACATTGGTCCTGTGTTACATCACCATTTTTCTAAGTCTTGTGTCATCAAAATTTATACCAAGATAAGCTCATAGTGAAGCATATAAATGCATTTTATTTTCTAGGGAGACAATATGAAGTCCTTTCTCTCATTTGGATTGGGATTCACTCATAAACATAATAACTACATAGAACCCTTATTCCAAGTGTGTGATATATATAGCTACAAATTCTCAAGAGGTTACTTGGGCCAACTAACTTACACATTTTATTCCTCTTAATTTTTTTTTAAGAATTAGATTAAACATAAAGAAAAATAAAATCATAGAACTATTCCTAGTAATTATGCAAAGTGTAGCCAAGATCTCGATCATCATTTTTCTACAAAGCAACTTAGAAAGTTTTGAACCTAAAAATTAGTAGGGGTTAAAATCATATTTTAGGGTCAACATCTATTAGGCTATGAGTGGATGATAAATAAATAACATAAATTTAGTACAAACCAAAGCTATGCATTGCATTAGTGAAGGGATACTACAATATTTATACCCAAGCATGTGTTCACTTCATATTCTAAGAAAACTATTCAACTTTGTATAAAGACTATCTATCTACCATTATGAAACAAAAGATCTCCTACAATTAGTCTTAGGATTATTAATATTATTTCCAATAATATTAAATCCCCCATTAACCTATAGGGGTTAGTGTCAGACCAAACATGCCTTTGAACTTAAAAAAAAAACTCTTTCAAACACTTTTGTCAAGATGTCTGCTAGTTACTTTATAGTAGGACAATGTAGCAATTCTACATTACCATATTTCACATAATGCTGAATAAGATGAAATTATATTTTGATGTGCTTCATTTAGTTGTGAAAGACTAGATTTTTTTCCATTTGAATTGATAATGTGTTGTCAACCATGAGAGGTACTAACAAAAAAATTTGTTCCTGTAAATCTTAAAGAACCTTCTAAGCCATAAAATTTATCTAGTTACCTATAAATCTACCATGTATTCTGCTTTTGTTGAATGAATTATTAGTACTGATTACTTCTTTGGCTTCCAACTGACAACTATTTTCCTAAATCAATTAGAAACTCTAAATTATATTTTCATCTACAAAATCACTAGCATAATCAAAATCTAAATATTCGACTAGTTTAAAGTTTCCTAATTTGAAGTATTTGAGCCCAAAATTTTATGTTCCTTTGAGATATCAAAGGAATATTTTTACTACTACCCAATGAATTTATTTGGGTTGTTTCATGAATTTATGAGGAGCATCAAAATTGAAGTAAATATATGGTATAATTGTGGTCACATAAATCAAACTTCTAATGAGTTATCTCTATTTAGTAGAATATTCTAAATATGTGATATCTTCTAATATCAATTTAAGATTTTTTTCCATGGGTGTACTGAGAAGCTTACAATCTATCATTCAAAATGTTCTCATAGTTTTGTCAATGTATTTTTTTTGAGTGATGAAGATATAATTTTATTTTTGAATTAATTTAATACCCATATAGTATTGAAGGTAACCTAGATCTATCAATTCTAATTTGTATTTTATAGTGTACCTCTCATTATTTAATGTCATTGATAAATCATTCACATACACCACTAGAAATACAATTATTTTGACAAAAAGAGTTTCATCTTCAAAATCAAAAAGTTTAATGTTCATGTTTAGGAGGTTCTCAATAAATTTATCATACCATGCTCTTGGGACTTATTTCAAACCATGCATTAATTTTTCATCTTAAACACTTTATGCTCTTGGTAATTTATATTAAAACTTTCAAGATGATTCATGTATACTATCTCTTTGAGATCAACATTCAGAAATTTAGTTGTGATGTCTATTTGGTGAACTTTCCATCCATTGTGATTTGCCAAATCTAACATTTTTAAAATGGTAGTCCTTTTTGTTGTAGGTGCAAAGGTTTCATCATAGTAAATTCCTTATTTTTGAAAAAATCCCTTTGTGAAAATCCTTTCTTTATGCTTCTCAACTAAGCCATTTTCTTTGTACTTGTTTTGAAAGACACACTTGCAACCAATAAGGTTATATCCGATTGAAGGATTAATCAATTTCCAAGTTCCATTTTTTACCAATGTATTATAATTATTATTTAGTGATGTTTTTAATGCATCAAGATTTTTATATTGTTTGAAGGTATTAGGTTAAGATGCAAAAGAAATGTTGACTTCTTCTTTTGAAGGGTCTTCTGAGGTAAGTTTTTCTATCTTATCTTGAATTTAATCTAGAAACATGTCTAATTTTTTGTGGCTATGTGTGCACTTCTATTTTTAGATTACATCATGATCAACTAAAAAATGAAGTGTTCATGAAGAACCTATATGGAGTGAAATATCATTACCTTCAATTGAAATAATCTTGTCTCACAAAAGAAAGGTTGTGTAAAAAAGCATTCATGAGTTACTCATTATCTCATTAGACATAAAAGCAAATGAAAGGTACATAAATAGGTGAAAGATAAACATGTCCCAACATCCTCATGCATGTGAGATTATCTTTAAGTAATGACCTATAATAAACATAAGCAAGCTAAAAATAACACCGTGTAGGTAAAACCCCATAGTGGGAAAAAGCCTACATGAACACCCCTCCTTAAATGTAACTTAGGTGGGTATAAGAATTGGGTATTGATAATGAGGCCTGATGAGGTAACCAAGGACAATGAATTTACCATAAATTGGAGAAAATGAGAAAACTTGTAGGAATAAAACTCCTTCCCAAAAGAGATCAAAGAAAAAGATAAGGCTAAAAATCCCCACTAAGGTCTACAATTATTGATAGCCACCCTGTGTCCTTCAAAGGAGTGTCATGGAGTGATTGTGGATTATAAATAGATGTAATGAAGAGCAGATCACCCTAGAATAGTGATTGTGTCTGCCAAGTTCTTGATGGATATTCAACCAAGGTGTGATTCCTATACAAAGAACTATTCTCCTTATGCAAGGTAGATGGGTCAATTGTTCTATGTCATTATGGTGTATTATAAATAGAGGCTAAGAAGAATTATAGAATGGCTTATAACTATGGGATAGACTACCTAGTGTCTGATGAGTCCTAGGTCAATATACATGTTCCCTGTAATGTCTAATGTGGACCAGAGGTAGGTGGATCATGAACTAAATCCTTAATATAGTGAACATGATAAGAAGATGGTGCAAGTTTCTTCCCATCAATATTGTAGTCATCTATATTATAAGAAAACTCATCAATATCATAGGCGTGGTCATGCTTAGAAATTTCATCAAGTTCAGGTGAGTCTGAAGAAGAATAGTCTGAAGGAGAGTCAGGAACAAAGTGTGAGAAGTTATATAGCCAAGTTTTATGATTGACCATTCCCACTGCCAATGTAATATCACTATGTATCTCTAGAACATACACTGAATCTAAAGTGAAATCAACTTGCATGCCATATCTAAGGTGAGTAATTTGGTAAAATGATAGGAGATTAATTCAAAGTGAGGAAACACTCAGAACATTATTGAATGTTCCACCACTCACTTCAACAGACCCTCTCCTAAGAACCTTTTTATAAGTTTCATCACTCAATTATATAGAAGACATGTCACATGGTTCCAATGAACTAAACTCTATTTAATAAGAGACCATGTGATGTGATGCACCACAGTCAATAACCCATATAAGAGTAAGAGGTATAACCACAATTAGATCCTTACCCTTTACTTTCCCCTTGACATTATCTTTTACCTTTTATTTACCATTGTCATTTGCCTTATAGGATTCATGGGTTGATGAAATTTGATTGGAATAATAAGGGACAATGATATTGTGCTTCTTGAGCTCCTTAGTCAATTGGTCATTCTTCTTATTCAAACATTTTCATTCATCATGATTTCTTGAGCAAAACCCACATTCGATCCTATATTTATTAGGATTAACATTGGAAGAAGAGGTCTACTGGTTTGATTTATAGGTGGAGTGATTTGTATCCTTTTCTTGATCATTTTTTTTATGTTTCCTCTATGTTTTGAACCCTTCTCCTTCTTAGCAAAAAGTGTATGAGATTTTGAGGACTTCATTGTGCCCATTTATACCAACTTATCTTAATCCTAAATCAAGTCAAAAAGAAAGGTATTTAAAGTAGGCATATTCCATGCAATTTTAAGAGTAATTTTTAAGGCATGAAAAGTGCACACAAATACAAAATACTCTGGACCCAATTTAGATAGTATCAAACATAATAAGTTGTTCATATTTATTGTCAATTCTACATTCTTTCAATTGTAACCTGAGAATTATAAACTTGGTGAAGAATTTTTTAGGGTGTCATAGTCATCTTGGCTCAAATTGATGAGTTCATTTTCTAGATCATGGCCTCTCATCACATCCTACTTTCCAAAGATCATTTTCAGAGTGGTCCACACTTGTGTAGGTGTTTTGGTAGATTATATGTGAAAAAGTAAATCAAGAAAGATGGAAAGACATAGTAGTCCACAAAATTTATCACCATGGTTTAACCAAGTAAGTTTTATTTTCGATATACATTTAATCTCAGTGCCCACTATAAATTGATGGTAACCCTTGTATTTTAAAATGATTTCCATTCATGATAATTAAATGGTGTGATCAGACTTATTGGATTTTAATCCATAGTGTAGAAGGAAAAGTTGTTATAGACAGTAAAGATTAAATATAGAAAAATAAAATTCATGGCACCATAAAATACCCCCTTAGAAATATCATTAGTAAACTCCCCCAAAATTTTCATATACAAGAATGCTCATATAGATGTCAGGGACAACTAAGAATGTCTTAAGCAATTTTTGCATAAGTATGAAATAAGTGGAGGGATGTCAGGCTCTATTGATAATGCATCAAAAATGATTAAAATTATTTGGTTTAAAGAGATATTTAGAGATCCCAAAAATCCCACCAATGCATAAAACATGAAAAAATAAGCACTTTTAAATAAGACAATGCTCAAAAAGGAGTTTTTGATCAAAATATATAGTTGTTTTAAGATTTAAACTCACATAAAATATCCCCACCCAACAAAAATTTGTAAATGTTTGGGTTGATTGGGTGCTAAGGTTAAGCCCCTACTAATAGGAATCAAAATTTAATCCCCCACAATGTGACCATAACATATGACCAAGGGCCAAGACCTTTTTTGATAACGGAGGATGGTGGACAAAGGTCGCCACAAAAATTCTAAGTATTTAGATTTTTGCTGAAACAACCCAAGTGGTGAAAAAACCTATAAGAAGAACCCATATATTATAAAATTGGTATGGCCTTTTAAAATTTTGGAAAGGACCCAATTAGTATTTTATAAAACCTAGAAAATGTTTTCTAATTGAAGACTCTGGTGGTATGAATATTGAAAAAAACCAAGAAACACACCTAAAACCCTCAAAAAATGGCCAAAAATGGTTGTCACGAATCTATGTCATGGTTATAACCATTCCTAAGGTTTTGGTACCCTCTAAATCCAATGAAAATATCCATTTTTTGTTTAGAGACTCCATATGTTAGATTTCCATGAGTTTTATAAACACCCCACCAAACCCTTGAAAATCAAAATCAATGACAAAACCAAAAAATAGTAGGAATGTAATGTAAGGATCTCACCAAGATTTAAATACCAAATGGATATCATAATAACTATGATATAATGTTGTATTACACCATGAATAATTGAACAATGAATCATGCATGAAGAAAATGTCTGGAGTGAAATCTCATAACCTTCAAATGAAAGAAGCTTGTCTCACAAAAGAAATGTTGGATAAAAAAGAATCATGATTCACTCATTCTTTCATTAGCCATAAAAGCAAAAGAAAGGTACATATATAGGTGAAAGATAGACATGTCCCAACATCCTCATGCATGCGGGATTATATTTCATCAATGACCTAGAATAAACCTAATCAAGCTAAAAATAACATTGTGTAGCTAAAACCACAGAGTAGGAAAAAGCTTACACCAACATCTACTACATATTTTTCTAGCCTCATCATGTCTGGCATCTTTTAGTGTTTTTTAGCCCATTTTTGTGTCTTTTTCTATGTGGCTTGTGAAAACACTATTTATTCATTTTCTTGATTTGAAGTTCCTTCATTTTCTAACATCAGATCATCCTCTAATGAATTTTCACTTTATTTTGTAAGAGTGTCATTCTTAATTACATAAGTCAATAAAGATTCAAATGTTTCCCAATTTCAAGTTCCTCCACTTTTTGGAACCTCCATATCAGCCTCATTAAAAACATCAAATTTGACATATTTCTCAAGTCAATTCAATTATCAATTAATTCTTATTGTGTCTTATATATTTTAACAAAATATAACATCTCTTGTGATGAATTTTTTTTTGATATTCTCATCAAATAGTTTGTATATCTTTGAAGATTATGAGTACTTCAAAAGCATGCATTTATGACTCTTGTGTTCTACTTCATTCCTTTTCTCCTTGGATTTGAAAATTTGAAAGTGTCACACTAAAGGGAGATGACCACACCAAACTTCATGATGATTCTTCATTTTTAGGGCTATTGATGCTGACTTGTTATGAGGTATTTTGAATTTTCAAATGTCTCTACCTAGAAATGCATATTTATCCCATTGAAGTACAATAATTCCTAAACCATGTTCATCATAGTTTTGTTCATCCACTCAATTCATCCATTATGTTGTGGAGTGTAAGGTATTTTGATATGATTCTTGATTCCATTATACTTGAGATGGTTTCAAACACCTTTGACATGAATTCAACACCATTATTAGTCTTGAGGGTCCCAACGACAAATCAGGGTTCATTTTCACCCATAATTTAAAACTTTTGAAATGTTTTGAAGGATTATGATTTTTTATTAGAAAATATATCCAATTAAATCTAATGTAGTGATTAATGAACATCATGAAGTATTTATGACCATTAACAAAAACATTTGGTAGAGAACACAAATTAGAGTGAACTAACTGTAATTTCTTGTTGGCTTTCCATTCTAAATTTTTAAACGGTTATCTTTCATGTTTGGCCAATATTAAATATTCACACTTTAGATTTTTTTGGGGAAATTTTGGAAATCCTACACCACTATTTTTCTATACAGTGTGAATTTTTTCATAGTATGTGTGCTCAAATGTAGCATGCTAGAGAAGACTTGTTGACAATCCATCTTTAGTGATATGATCAAAATTTCTTGACACTGAGTACTCACCCTTAAGTTTTATAAATTTTACTTCCTTATATCTAATTATAACAACTATGTTATTATATTTCCTTATGGCATTCACCTCTCCATCATCTAGAATAATGAAGTGGCCCTTTTGTCAAATGAACATAAGAGACAACAAAGGTTTTTTCAACCAAGGAAGGTATAATACAATTAGAGGAATAAAGTTTGGAAGTTGAAAGTGAATACAAACACATAGGATTATATCTCCATAGTTATGACTCACTTCAAATAAGGTATAAGTTACTGCAATAAATTAGAAATAATAAAATAAGATATTGAAAATAAATCAACCAAATGAATTCATTATCAACTATCTTACAATTTAAAAATAGAAGTGGTCTACATAAATCAAAATCAATACTTTTAGTTTAGATTTTATTTTGACTATGTGATATACATGTCGGCAACAACCTCTACATGAATAGGCACTTGAGAGTTTTAAGCACACACTTATACTAAAAGGGGGGTGGGGGTGAATCAATATAAGTTAATCTTTTACTTAATAAAACTTAATAACCATAATAACATCATTCACATAAGATAACATAATTAAGATACAAGATTTGCATGGAATCCATTTTTGGGAAAAGACCATAATATAAAATTCTCTTACAAAATTTATAGGCACCAACTTACTAGAGACACCAATCCCCACTATACAAAGATGTTGTAGGCACCAACCTATTGGAGACACCAATACCCATTGCTAAGCACCAAATTAGCAATAAACAACATTCTCTTTGATATGAGGCACCAACATCCAAAATAAACAAAGTATTTTTCCTTCTTGAATTTACTTCTTCAATGAATGATACTCATGTAAACTTTTCACAAAATTTGCTCTTGATAAAATATCAATTTTTTCTTCTCACATATATATCTCCTTAAATGATCTTATTACATTTTCATTTTCTCCACTTGATTCCAAATTTATTATCTCTCGTTGATAACCTTGTTTTCTCTAAATTTTCTCTATATATATTCTATTCACTTCATTGCTCTACTCTTATATCTCCTTCATAAAATATGTGTGCAAATCTTTCACATATATTTTTTCTTTAAATCTACTCTAGATCTATGCTAATTCAAATGATTTTTCATTGCATTTCATGTTGTTTTAACTCCCACTGTATATACTTTTGGACCACTTCAAATGCCTCTTCATTGAGGGGGTGAAATTTGTTCTAAGGGATATGACTTCTTCAAGGGAGACATATCCTTAAAAGATGGTACTGATTATGGGTTGGCCATAAATATTATTTATTTAAATTAAGAATAAAATATATAATAAATGAATTGTCTATTATAACTTTCTCATGGGTTGACCAAATTTCAAATATGCAATTTAGAATATAATAAATGCTTTTAATAATCCCTTCATAGTCAACCAACCCTTTCTAATTCATTGTGATAGTAATTTTGCTTATGACATTAATTCTTCTAATCATGATCAGCTATCTCATTTATTCTCCTTTGTCTTCAATTAAAAATATCATGATGATAGACCTCCTTTTACATCAATGAAAATATTTCTAAGAATCTCCCCCTTTATCATTGATGGAAACCCTGTAAAATAATTTGTGAATGCAACATGAACATAATTCTCCCCCTAATATAATTCTCACCCTTTATTTAACTCTCCCCCTTTGACATTAATGGCAAAGGGATGTTCACTACTTCCATATACAAATAGATCAAGGGAAACATCTATGTCATCTTCTTCAATGTGTGTGTGTGTGTGTGTGTGTGTATTTATCTATTCATACAAACATCATGGAAACCCATAGGCATCTCTTCTAATTATCAATACTCACATCTAATTCAATATCCTTTCTTCTCTATGTTTGGGTGACATGTTTCCTCTATAGCTGTACAAAAATAATTTGGATTATCTTCTTAAATTAAAAAAATTAGGAACTTGTTCTGCTATCCATCATATTTTATGAATCTTATAAGATGTCAAATGCCTTCAACTCTTCCTTCACTATCCAAGGATACTAAATGAATAAGCTCATCCTTTTGATCTCTTTATGAGAGTCTTCTCACTTTATTTTTGAATTATTTTTATCTTGTTTTCTTTTCCAAACTTTTGTAGATTTCCCTTTATGTTTACCAATGACATCCATTTTCTTATTCTATCTAGGAGATTCTATAAAACCACTTCTACAAAAACATGCTATGTGACATAGTTATTGTACTTATAATATGTAATATCATTGTCATTGTAGTTTGACAAAGGATCAAATGAGTTCTAGTTTCTATTTGAAAATCCATAAGTACTTATATTTTTGTTCCATACATAGTTAATCATCGCATGTACCCTATAATCTATTGCTTTATGACCAAAGTGATTTCAAAAAAAGAAATAACCATAAAATGAATTCTATAACTTGGTCTTATTAGTCTATCTTGAGGGGAATGATCTTCTGAATATATTTTTCTTGATGGGGATGTTCTTACCTTTGTTGTCTTTGTGAGGAGTGATGGTTTTCTGAGGAATATTATTTTATTCCAGAATCTTCTAGTTTCCTTCATATCCAAGACCACTCTTGATGAATGGTGGCCTCTAGCCATTGATGATGTCATCTAATATTTTAGTACTTTTCTCAAACTTGAGGCTTTTATTCAACTTAATGGTTATTTTCTCTAGTTCCTTCCTCTAGAAAACATTTTCAAACTCTAGCCTCTCAAATTTTTCTTATTTTGTCTTCAATTGGATTATTACCTCTTCTTCTATCCTTTTTGTCTCCTATAATTGAATATTTAGGCTAATGATAATCTTTTCTGATTCCTCAAGTCTTTGTAACAATTTAGATCTTGAATCACAATCCTCCTTTTTCATATTTCTCAAGTTATAAATTTTGTTTCAAATTCTTTTTATTAAGCTTATTGATCTCACTTAAGGCACAAATAAGTTTTTAGGATCCATTTCTCCTTAATTTTGACATATTATTCTTCTTATGAATCTATCTTACCTTTTCCTTCTCTTACATAGTTGTCTTCACCTTCCAAGATATCACTCCTTGTTTCTATTGCCATGAAGAGGGTTTCTTATCTATTACTATCTAAAATAATTTATTTGTTCTCTTTAGATGAGCTACTATCCTTTTTGGAATAGAGTTTTTTCTTGTGATTATGGAAGTTCTTCTTTCCATATTTACCTTGTTTCTATCTCTTTTTGTATTGATGATTTTTTTACCCTTAATTTATGTTATGATCTTCTTCATCATCACTATTATCCTTATGTGGACACTTAGCAATAAAATTCCCTATTTTACATAATTAAAACATTTGAAAGGTAGCTTACCTTTGTTTTTACTAGATCATTTCTTAAGCTTTATAATAAAATGAGCTTATGTTGCATCTGATTCATTACTAATGCTATAGTTTGATTCATGCTCTTCATTTTCCACCTTTTTTAAGATTTGGAGGCTACTTCTCATTTTGATGGATTCTCATCTTTAATCCTCATTTCATATGTCATGATGATCCTATGTAATTCATCCATAGTTAGTTTATATAACTTCTTCATTTTCTTAATGGATGAAACTTTTGCATCAAATCTTAATGGAAGTGACCTTAGCACTTTTTGCATGATCATTGGCTCTTCAAAATTTTCACCAAGTCATTTTATGGAATTTATAATTTCATCCACATGAAGGTGACAAGCTGAAATATTTTATTTATCTTTCATTTTCAAGTCCTTGAATTAACTTCTATGTATTTGGAGCTTAGCCTTATTAACTTTGTCATCTCCTTCATAAATGTTCTTAAGTTTGTCCCAGATTTCTTTTGTGATTTATAATGCATCACCTTGACAAACTCTAATTCTAATAGACCACACAAGATTGCATTCATAGCTTTTGCATTGTTTTCACTAGCCTTCTTTCTAACATGATCTGTTGGTGGAGATGATGGAGCAATATAACCATTCACTATTGACTTTAAAATGTCAAAGCCAAGATACATTAGATAATTTCTCATCCTTATGCTCCAAAGTGCATTGTTTGTTTTGTTGAAAAATAGATCTCTATTTGTGGTGAAGCCTTCTTGTACATTATGACTAGACATGTGTGCTCTTGAGATATACCTAGTAGTGATTAGACTATTTTTGAAGGAATCGCTCTAATACCAATTATTAAGCACACACTTATACTAAGAGGGGGTCAATCAGTATAAGTTAATATTTTACTTAATAAAACTTAATAATCATAATAACACCATTCACATAAGTTAAGATAATTAAGAGACAAGATTTACATAGAAACCCTTTCTGGGAATAAAACCACAATATAAAATTCTCTTACAAAATTTGTAGGCACAACCTACTAGAGACACTAATCCCCACTATAAAAATATTTTGTAGGTACCAACCTATTAAAGACACCAATCCCTACTGCTAAGAACCAACTTAAAAAGAGATAATAATATCTTTGATACAAGGCACCAACCTCCAAAATAAACAAAGTATTTCACCTTATTGAATTTACTCCTTCAATGACTGATACTCATGTATACTTCTTCACAAAATTTGCCCTTGATAAAATATCAATTTTTTCTTCTCACATATATATCTCCTTAAATGATATTCTTAAATTTTCATTTACTCCACTCGATTCCACATTTATTATCTCTCATTGATCACCTTCTTCTCTTTGAATGTTCTTTTTATATATTCTATTCACTTCATTTCTCCACACTTATATCTCCTTCATAAAATCTACTTGCAAATCTTTCACATATATTTCTACTCTAAATCTGATCTAATTCAAATGATTATTCATTGCATTTGATGTTATTTCAAATCCCACCTTATCTCAATTTATACCACTTCAAATTCCTCTTCATTGAGGGGGGTGCAATTTATCCCAAGGGAGATGACTTCTCCAAGGGAGATGTCTCCTTAAAAATGGTGCTCATTACGGGTCAACCATAATTAATATTTATTTGCATTAAGAATAAAATATATAATAATCGAATTCTCTCTCATAAATTTCTAATGGGTCACCCACCTTTCAAATATATAATTTATAATATAATAAATGTTTTTAATAATCCCTTCAAAATCAGCCAACCATTTCTAATTCATTGTGATAGTAATTTTGCTTATGGAAATAATTATTCTAATCATTATTAGCCATCCCATTTATTCTCATTTGTATTCAATAAAGATATTGTGATGATAGACCTCCTTTGACATCAATGATAATATTTATAATAGAGAGATGAAGTGGTCAAGCTATTGTTAAAGATTAGATTTTACATTGGTTTATTACTTTGTTTAAGTTTGGATATTTATTGAGAGGTAAATACCATATTGTTTAGTATGTTAATTATATTTGGGTAGTCATAATATTGTTACAACAATATTACAAACTTTGTTTGTTTGTTAGTGTATGTTATTCATAGGGACTTGCGTGAGAGTTTTATGGAGAGATAATCTCCATAATTATAGGAATGATATCCCTATAAAGTTGTATTGTCCTGGATGAATAATATATGTAAACTATTATTATAGTAAGGAAATATTATTTTGTTTGAAATAGTGTCTTTATGTTTGGCTCCTCTTTCTATGTAGATCTAAACTAGTTCCATTATCTAGTATCAGAGCAATGGAATCCTAAAGATGGTGAGGGATAGTTGCAATGTGATTTGTCCTTGTGTATGAGAGATTATTTATCATGAGAATGAGTTGGTAATTTTTTTATTTGTAATAGTTTTTTATTATGAGAATATTTTATGTAAGGGAAATAAAAAGTAGAGGAAATTACTAGTTTGATCCACCGTGCATGTGTTTGTTATTTTTGAGAACTCTACAAATATCAGTTCAGTGCATTGTAGTATTGATCGGAGTAGTTTTGTGAAAATCATACTGAAGTATTGAAGTCAAGTAATTTTGTTGATTCACAGCCAAACTATTGGTGTTAATAAGTCATGATCCATATTTTACAACCTTGGACATTTGCATCCACATTTCAGATCTAGAAGGAGCAAATAAAATCTATACATTGGGATTACATTAGAGGAGCACAACTCCCATGCATGATTGTTTATCAAGGAGACATCTTATCTCATTATCCATTGTGTATATATTGTTAGGAACCCCTGGAAGCACCATTGATTACCATATACAAGCAACTGAATATGCGAAATTAAACTAGAAGTAACAAGCAACTAGAATTCAGAAACAACACAGAATATGAGAGACAATACCCAATTGTATTAATACTCATCTAGAAAAGAATACAATAAAGAATATGCCACTTCTTCTTCACACCTCTCAGAAGCTTCCCACACCTCAAGTGTATAGTAATTCTTTCCTCAAAGCTCTCTCTCTTACGGTCCCAACACACAACTCAAACACAGAGTTGGTGTTCACCTCCAACTAGTCAGTATCCACTACTACGAGTACACAAGTGCTCCACGCACTCCACAAGTGCTCCACGCACTCCACAAGTGATCCACACACTCCACAAGTGCTCTACGCACTCCAAGTACTCAATGTACTCCAAGTAGATCTCCCCTGAACTTGCAACAACCTGCAACTCAAATGATCTTACTTATGGAAGGATCTACCTTGCCTTCCTCTTTGCTCAATAATCGAGTACACACCATACTCCAAGTAGATCGTGCCTGATCTTGCTACCTGTTGTGTTGCTGTCACCTTGATCTTGCTTCCACCTGCAAATCAACTTGGTTCTATACACCTGCAAACCTAGACCATGCACACACATACACCTGCAGATCAATGATCTTACTTACCATGTAGATCTCCAAACGTGGCCTTGCACACCTGCCGACCAAGATCCTACATACATGAAGAATCCTTCTAATTCTCCAAACTAGCACCCACACTTGGCACTATGGCACTAGGAGGAACACACTTTGCTCTCTTCACACATAGAAGGAGCTAATATTTTCTCTCTTACTCTCTAGCACAAATTACAATACAACCCATGAGTCTGTTATATAGATCTCATGCAAAATTATAATTAGACACCTAATTAAAATAATTAGATCCGCAACTCAAGACTATAATTAGCCTTCTTACATGCAAACAACCAATTCGTTAATGAACTGTCTGTAACACTCATAGTTTTGATCCGTACAGGTGATCGATGTCGGTCCCTGTCTGCCTGGAGATGATCGACGTCGGCCAAATATTGCCGATGTCGGTTGCCTTCCTGTCTACCCCTGACTGACATCGGTTGGCCTGACCGACGCCGGCGACTGTGACACTCAACACCCTCCTTCCCTATTTGCATCAGTGAAGCTTTTAGCTCCACAACCTAACATATATGAGCATGCTATTTTTTCTACAATGACTAACTTTCCACAAATGTTTGAGCTCAGCGTACACATTAATGTTTTGATCTATGTTTAAAGCATTATTCACTTCACCATCAAATTTATCTTGTTGATATGTTTTTGACAAATATGTTCAATCAGCGTAGCTTCAAATATTGTATTAGATTATGTGGCCTCTATATTAGATCACATCAATGAGATTGATATTCTTAGCTTTGAATAGACATTTTGACAATTGTTCAATGTCAAATATTATATTCAACTACAAAAGACTCTACATGTCATGTAGATCCAATACTATATTTAATACTGTAACTTGGTGACATCATCCAAACCAAGATCTAACATTGGATTATCCACATGCCATATAGATCCATGCATAACACATATAAGGAAAGAAAAGAAATTATTTTCTCAATGTGCATTGAAATCCATTCAATCACGACATTCCACGTATCCCATTATTCATGCATATCAAGATTCTATTGTCAATAAGTATTTATTTGGTTTTTAACTCTCTTTGGTCATTACATAGAGTTTATTAAATTCAAAATGAGTCATTATAAGTTGGAAGGTTTAATATTTAAGTTCTTTTTTGGTCGGTTTGTTTTTAAGATTATTTGTAATTATCTAAGTTTAGTCAAAAATCAATTAGCATTAAGTCATGTCACTTTATAAATTTTGAGTTTCATGTTATTATTCATATTTACAAAATAAAAAATGAGTTGAAAATTCATTTTTGTGTTAATAAAGTATATTGATTCAAATTATCAAGTTGAAAAACCCATCCTTGTAAAGGATGCATCATCAGGCAAACCTGACACCCTTATTTCAAATGAGTTAGTCTTATGGGGGGTTATATTATCAAATATTACATTGAGATTCATAAAAAAAAAACTAAGGAACATCCTATTAGAGGCTAGAGGAAATGGAGGAAGGAGGTTTCCAGAGCCTCTCATCAGTCACCAATGACGGGGCCCAAAATGTTTTGGTGACATTTTATGTGGTGTGTTTTTATATTTTATACTATGTGTTTTCAAAATAAGAACATAAGTACATGCCTATTCAATATTTATAATTTATGCAAATTCCAAACATAATTCCCTGATGTCAAAACATTGTGAAAGGATAGAAAGCACTAATGTAAGTTAGTTCATGGATCTTGAAAGGGTTTATGGTAGAGATCTATAAAACCATAGGAGGTGAACAATTGATGTATTCTTGTTCATGTCAAGGTTTTTAATAAACATATAAAATAATGTGAGGAGTGATATTTTATTTGGATCAAGGTCATGATCCAAATAGGGCATGCCACAAGGGGTGAGAATACAACAGGTGAGAGTGTAATTTTTTTTGCACCATGTAAAACTAAGGGAGAGAATGTTAGGGATTAGCTTTTACATTAGTTTATTACATTGTGTAATTTTGGATATTTAATGAGAGTTAAATAACATATTGGTTAGTATGTTAATTATATTTGGGTAGTTGTAATATTGTTACAACAATATTATGAACTTATTTTATTTGTTAGTGTATGTTATTCATAAGTATTTGGGTGAGAGTTTGATGGAGAGATAATCTCCATAATTATAGGAATGATATTCCTATAAAGTTGTATTGCACTGGATGAATAATATATGTAGATTATTATTATGGTGAGTAAATATTAATTTGTTTGAAACAATGTCTCTATGTTCATCTCCTCTTTCTATGAAAATCTGAACCAGTTCCATTAACTATGAGTGCCACTTATCTTAATATAATCTTAGGTGTGCATACTAGAAGTCAACAAGGCTAAACAAAGCTAAGTAAACTAGGTAAAACCTAAATAGAAAGTGAATATATAAATATTTCACCAACACACTCTATTAAGTTATACGCAGGTAAGTTTAAAAAAATAGAAATGAGCATCAAAATATTTTCAAAATAGGTCTCAACAATTGGCCCTGATAAGGTACCCATGTAAAAAATTTTCCCTCATAAGCAAAGAAAAGGAGAAAACTTATAAGGAAAATTTCCCCCCTAAAATAGAGATGAGATAAGTTCTAAAATACCCTACTTGATGAAATAGGATCCAACATAAAGAAGTTGTAGAAGCATATATTAAATTATAATTTTAATATTGTAAAACTAGAGAAATTATAATGAAGTTAGGATCAAAGAAGCCTCCAAATATGATTATAATCAAAGAGATACAAATATCATGAAATAAAAAACAAAAATTAGGACCAAGAGAGATAAAAATATGCATAAGTGATATAAAACGACAATATTTAAACCATCAAAAAATTAGAGTATGTTGAATATGCAGATAGGACAATGCCAACATTGTCATAAATGTTGATCAATTGATGAAAGTATATTATGTAAAAAAAAATACAATAGTATATATATAATGTAGCTTCATAAATAGGAAATTAATAGTGAAACTTCCATAAAAATGAATCCAATGAGTGTTTATATGGTACATGTTTCATTTCACTAGTATGCATGGGTAACCAACCACTGCATCTACCTAGTATATAAGAATAAAGACTAGGTACATAGCTCAATCAAATATGAAACTAAGGAATAATTAGCCATGATACAACCCCCCCCCCCCCACCCCCCCACATATGGATAATTAGGTGGAATGTATGAAATAATATATCTATATGAGTCATCTAAATCTACTACTCAAACACTGAATAATGATAGAATCTAGGTATGCCAAAAAATGGTTACTAAAAGGAGACAAACAAAATATAAATGTGTTAAAGAATACATAAATGATATCTCAAATAAGGATGGATCTAATGGTGATAGGAGATACTATAAAAAGAAATAAGAAAGAGCATGCAAAATGAGTTATACACATATGAAAGTAGACTAGGTTATAAAAATCAAACCCCCTATGGTGCTTTATAATTTAGTGTGAGTACAATATATCCCCAAGAACACCAAATGAAGATAATGAAGACATTGTATACAACAAAATAGCTCCAAAAAAATGAGATTTTATAGTTATCGAAGAAGGACCATATCAATGTGAGAGTAGATCCAAGACAATGGAGCACTCATGAGCAATGAAAAAGATCACAAGGAACAATAAGGGCTTGAAAATAATGCTCAATATGTTGTATTTAGTAATTGAAACTAAGAAAAGGGTGTGTGAAACAAGAAACACATGAATGAAGGTAGAAGAGGTTGTGAAAAAATAGAACAAAATCCCCATGGAACTTTATCAAACTGTGTGAGTATAATGAAAATATGCATTAATAGAAGCCCCATATAGAAAAAAATCACTCTATAAATGAGTAAAATTACATTTCCTTATGCAATTCAAAAAAATTCTATAGTGTTTATAGGTATTAAATTATAAAATATTACTAAAAATATAGTTTTAATACATAAATGAATCAATATGAAGTCCCCAATGTGAATAAAATGAAAAATTATGCACTTTCAAAATAAAGAACAAGTTGATTTGACACATAGATCAAAAGATATCAATATTTGAAGGTTCAAAAAATGGAAACTCAACAAATTTTGGAAAACCATATAATTTATATAAAAATGGGCCCACAAAAAATGGAAATAAAACCCACCATTTCAAATATATTGAATAAAAAAGGAGTGGAAAAACAAATCACCCTTCCAAGCCTCTCAAATCAAAAGATATGACCTCCACAAGTTCATCGCTACAAAAGAAAGTTACATTGGTGAGGGGTAGGCCCTTGGGGATAAAAGAACTAGTTCTTGGTCATATGTGCACTAAAAAAATTAATATAAAACTATATTGGGTGATTTGAACCCCTAAATTGTACACATATGAAGCATTTACAAACTTAATATAACCAACACACCACATTTAACCTTAAAGCAATGCTTGGAAAATATCTCATTAAAAGAAATATAATTAGCAAAGAGCTTAAATAAAAGGTTATATGGGTATTCGACCACTCATCCTATTGTAAATATAAACCCCTAGAAAATTTCCCATAGCCATCACATCAAGCATGCTTTGTGGCAATTAAAATGAACAAAATGAATTTGATAAGATGTTTAAACAAAGGGATGGAAACAATGGCTCTCATGGTCTATGCGGGCTAGGGGAAATCCTAGTTGTGATTTTTGTGCTACTATATATGCATAAGGGGTGATTTTGGGTGTAGAATGGTGTGTGTGTACCTAGTTTGGGGGTGACGTTCCTTGGTGTGGTGTGGAGGAGCACTTTTATTGCTGTTTTGGTGGGGTTTGTTTTCTTTTTGGCTATTTGCAATTATTTTTTGGGCTCTCTTTTTGCAAGTGTGGTTTTATTTGTGTTTTATTTTCTCTAAAGATATGGATTTAGCAGATCCTTCTTCCTCTTTGCATGTAAAGGCCATGGGGCATCTTAACATAATTTTGATTGGTGATGATTCTTCATCGGAAAAAGGATTACCCAAAATCAAAAAAGTGAATGGTTGTTTGGAGAGATGCCATGAGAATCTTGTTTTGGTGATTCAATCAGAGTCTATCTTAGAGGATGTTGCTTACCTAAGCAATCATTCTCTATTTTTTAAATTCATGGCAATTCAACTTTATTTGCTAGTTCTAGAATCTTGGGCTTAGAGGATTTAAAACCCTAAAGGTGATATGGAGATAATGATGGCTACCAATTTTTTTTTAGTTGTTTTTACGTACATGGTGGATAGAAACAAAGATTTTGAAGATGGACCTTATTTTTATAATTAGGATAGGCTCTTTATGAAACCTTGGCATGTGGGATTTAATTTGTCTAAGGAGCTCGCTATGAGGGTCCTTGTCTAGATTTGTCTTCCATGACTACTATTAGAGTGTTGGAGGAGTGACATTTTGCATATGATTGCTCTTTTGCTTGGCAAACCAATTGGTTTGGCTCAACAAAATCTAGATAGAAAGTTTATTATATATGCTCGTATTTGTGTTTAAATTAATTTAAATAACACTTTTCTAGATTCTATGGAAATATGCCTTGGATCCTCTTGTTGGATTCAACAACTAGACTATGAAACCCTTCCTTTTAGATGTCAATTTTGTCATGAGTATGGACATCTACAAAGGAAATTCCCTTGATTCAATCATGTGGCTGGTGTAGCTAATGCTACCTCCAACTCAGTTCTTAATAATGAGTGAGGGAAACCCCATATGTTTGATAGGGTGGCAGACAAGGAGGGATTTATTCTAGTTAAGCCTCATAATAAGGGGAGAGGTTAGAAGAGAACCCTTAAAGATAGATAAAATGATGGGGTTTTTAATTGGTTTGATGTTTTAGAGAACTTAGTTTAGGAGGAGCGGTTTCCCGTTGAGCTACCTTCTGGCATTAGGTCCTTAGGAGTGGCTTTGTCAAGAGATAGAGAGTATGATAATCATAATTTGTCATTGGTGGACTCGTAGGTTAGTCAGATGGTTTGATATTTACCCTCCTAGATACTAGTTGTTTTAGAATCAAGTGGGCCTTTGGTCTTGAAGGGGGTTGAAGCCTCAGCTGATCTAATTCCTTCTTAGGAGAAGGAGGCTTTAGATTCTGGGAAAAGTAGTGGGGCTTGCATGCCTTGTGTCTTCAACAAAAGCCCCTTAAAAAGGGGCCTCTAGAAAAATCATCCAAGGTGGGATGTAAGAAAGACATAGAGAAGGTTAAATTAATCAATGAGACACTGGTGGATTCTGGCTTAGTTAAAACCATTGACTCCCACATTTCCCAATCTCATAAATGATTGTTATTTCATGGAATGTGAGGGGTATGAATAGTATCCCTAGGTAAAAGGCTATTAGTGAGATGATTGGTACTCATTATCCTGATATTTTCTTCCTTTGGTAAACTGAATTATTAATGGATGGTATGTTTAATAGAGCTCCTAGCATCTAGACTCATGGCCCTTGTTAGTGTGTTGGAGCTCATGGTAATTCTAGAGGTGTGGCTTGTTTTTGGGATCCAAGGAAGTTTATTCCTCTTTGGTAGATCTCAAGTCACTATTATATTTCTATGGATATTTATAGTTTAGATTAAAGTGAAACTTATCTTTTCATTAATGTTTATGCTCCTATTGATCTTCTTGGCAAAGCTCAGCTTTGGTCTCATGTTAGATACATTCGGTCTCTGTCTCCCTTTCTTCCTTGGGTTATGGCAGGGGAATTTAGTGTTGTTTCTTGTTTGGAGGAGAAAAGAGGTGGCATTGTCAAGATTGATTCTTTAGTTAACCTCCTAAGGGATAACATAGATCTACTAAATTTAGTTGATGTGAAGCCAAAAAATGTCATTTTCACTTGGAATAATAGAAGAAGTGGTGAAAATATTATATCAAAGAGACTTGACCTTTTTCTTGTCTCTTGTTATTAGGTTGGAGATAGGTGGAATACCAGCTCAAAGATTTTGGATTGGAAAGGTTTTGATCACTACTTGATTAAATTATCTGTTATTTATTTCATAGCTCCTAAGAACCCATATTTTAGGTTTTAACTCATGTAGTTACATGATCCTTCAGTCCATGACCTAATGATTGAATGGTAGCACAAAGGGAATCCTGATCATGGTACAGCTATGTATTCTTTTGCTAAAATATTACAATATGTGAAATATAGGTTTAAGAAGTGGAATAGATAGTGCTTTGGCAACCTTCACTTCAATAAAATGATATCTCAAGCTAGAATGGACACTATTACTCACCAAATATGGGATCATTAGAGAGGAGTTAATAGCTATTAAGGATTTGGAGGAATGGGAGTTGTGTGAGGAATTTTTTTGGAATCAAAAGTCTTAGATTGATTGGATTTAGGAAGGGGATAGAAATACTACCTTTTATCATAACTTTGTTAAAGCTATAAGGAATGGTAATCTTATCACCTCTTTAATGTCTTTGGAGGGGGCTCAACTTTCTTCTCTAGGTGATATTTCTAGGGAGGCTTCTCAATTCTTCTCAGCTCTAGGGAGGCTTCTCAATTCTCCTCATCTCTATTTACTGAGGACTCTCCCCTTATGAGTGAATAGGATAACTCTATTTTGGATTGCATTCCTTCTTTAGTTTCTAATGAAATGAATATATCCCTCATTCAACCCATCTCATTGCTTCAAAAGAAAAAAGGAAAAGACCCAAGTCCTGATGGATTTCCTATAGAATTCTTCTAGGAGTTTTGGGAAACTATCAAATTGGATCTTTTAGAGGTGGTTTAGGATTCACAAAGAAATAAACAAATGTTAAGAGCCATGAAATCTAATTTTTTGGATCTTATTCCTAAAAGGGAAGGAGCTAATTATCTGAATCATTTTATATCTATTACTCTCTGTAATGTGATTCATAAAATTATTACTAAATTGATTCTAGAAAGACTAAAGCCTTGGCTCAACTTTTTGATTTCTAAAGAACAAGGTGGATTTGTTGATGTCAGGCAAATTCTTGATGGGATTGTGATTGTTACTGAGGCCATTCATTTTATGTAGATCTCCAAAGAGAAGGCCATGTTCATCAAACATGACATGGCAAAGGCTTATGATAGGGTCAAATGGGCCTTCTTGCAAAATTTTCTCCTAGTTTTTAGATTTAGCAAAGAGTGGGTCAATTAGATCATGAGTTGTGTAACTTCTACTTCCTTTTCTATTCTTATTAATGGTGAGCCATTTGAGTTATTTGGATCTTTCAAGGGTCTTTGACAAGGGGATCCTCTATCTCCTTATTCATTATTATGGCTAAGGGGCTAGGAAGATTTATCAAGTTTAGTGTTAGATAAGGATTGATTCAGGGTTAGAGTTGGGGCAATAGGTTGCCTCCTCATTCTCACCTTCATTTTTTGGATGATACAACTTTGATGGGCATGGCTATAATTAATGAAGCAGTTAATTTAAGGAAAACTTTAGACATTTACTTGGATTCCTTTGGTTAAAATATTAATGAGGTCAAGTCCTCTATTTTATTTTTCAATACTCCTTTCCTTATTTAGAGAAAGATTACCTGTATTCTTTGATTTAAAATTGGCTATCTTCCTCTAACTTATCTTGGGATTCCTATATCTATGGGATCTCAACTTAGAGAGTTTTGGTAGGATGTTCCGAATAATTTTCATACAAAGGTAAGTCATTGGACTTGTAGATGGATTTCATTTGCTGGGTAAGTGATTATTTTGAAATCGATCATCCAAGCCCTTTTTATTTTGAGGTACTTTGTACAGGTTGCCCCTTCATACTTTGTTAAGAATTTTGATGCCATTTCTTATCAGTTTCTTTGGGCAAGCAATTTTTCCTCTTCAAAGTGGAACCTGGTTAAGTGTGAATTTATTTACAAGCTAGAGCAAGAAGGAGGTCTTGGGCTCAAGCATATGGGTTTGAATGGTCAGGTCTTAGCTACCAAATTATATTGGTGTTGGTGTGCTTTCTAAGATAAGGATTAGGCTATAATTCTTACTCATAAGTATCTTCAGGGGGTGAACTCCTCTGATGTGCCTCGATGTAGCCTTCTAGGAAAGGGATCTATGATTTGGGATACTCTCAAAAGAGAGGAAAAGCTCATCAAAGAGGGTCTATTTTGGATTTATAATAAGGGATTTGATGTTATTTTTTTGTATGATTCTTGGGATGGTTATCCCCTTATTCTAACAATGTTTCCTCATTTACAACCTCTCTATAACAATTTTCTTGAAGCTAGTTAGAGTAAGGTAGAGAACTTAAAAATAGTTTAGGTTTTAGGTCAAGTGGAGGTGATGCATTGAAAGGATACTCAAGATTGGCTATCGAGTGGTACTGAGGAGGCTCGCTAGGAGCTTGATAGGATTTTGGCTAGTAGAATGTGTAGTTCCCTAAAAGGGAGGGAAACTCTGGCTTGGGACACTAACCCAAAGGGAAAAAATTTAGTTGCCTTGGGTTACTTGGATTTGGATGGACAATTTTTTGGGAGGGTTGGTGTTCCTTGGTGGAAGCAGGTATGGAACAAATTTTTTTAGCCCAAATGCAATTCTTCTTATGGTTGGTAGTCCAAAATAGATGCCTTACCTAGGAGAATTTGTGGAAGAGAGGCTTTTAGGGTCCTTCTATCTATTTTCTTTGTAATAACAATGAGGAATATGCATCTCATCTCTTCTTCCAGTGTCCTTATGATTGAGATATTTGGAACATATGGTGGGGGGATTGGAATCATGATTGTGTACATGCCACATCTTTGGTTGAGTTTTGGGATAGTTGGGGTATACCTCTAGCTCATACCTATTTTCTTAAGATTGCTTGGGTTATTGGCCCTAATTTCATTATCTGGCATATTTGGTTGGAAAGTAATCAAAGGATATTTTAGGATGTAAAAATGGTGGTGGCTCAGTTATGGGGAAAGATCATCAACATGGTCTAGGAGACTATTTTAGCAAAATGTGATCTTTCAGTTACTATGGATCCTAGTGATTTGGCTATTATAAGGAATTTGAATTTGGTTGATAGAGGTTTTGGATATTGTGTTGGTAGAGGACCTTGATAGACTAAAAATAAAATTCATCGGGAGGGTAATTGACTTCATCCTCCTCAAGGAGTTCTAAAGGTATATACTAATGGCTCTTCTAGGGGGAATCTTGGGCATGCAAGGATTGGTGGTATTGACAGAGATAGTGTTGGAGGTATTGTTTTTTTCTTCTATATTTATAAAGGGTAGCATACTAATAACCTTATGGAGGCCCTTGCTATTCTTTATGTTATAGAAAGAGGGGTTTCTCTTTATGGAAACAAATTATCTATGAATTCAATTTACAAATTGTGGTGAATATGCTGAAGGATAAAAGGTTGGATGGAGCTAATTGGAAACTATCCATAGTGATTAAATAGATATTGAATATACGTTGCTCTTTGGAATGTATTTTCTTTTGTAATATTCCTAGAGAGTGGAGTAGAGTGGTGGATTGTCTCGCTAAGTGGGCTTTAGAGCATGAAGAGAGTTGGGATGTTGGAGACTGGGGACTTTTGTCTTTGGATTATGTTATAGCTTTGGAAAAGGTAATTTTGAAAGATAGGAGTATGTAATTGGCTCTTCTATGGGGTTTCTTTGGGGAACCCTCATTGATTGTTGACTATTTTTGTTTTTTTTCTTGGATTTTCAATAAATTTTTACCCCTTCTCTTTTAAAACAAAAAAATATGTTTAAATAATAACAGGGGGTTACCCCCTACCAAATACAAATTTAAAAATCTCTCTGATATGATGAAATAGAAGATAAATGCTTAGGATTATATCTCCATAGTTATGACTCACTTTAGATAAGCTAGAAGTTTCTGCAAGCAATAAGAAATAATATAACAAGATAATGTAAAAAAATCAACCAAGTGAATTGATTATCAAATAGTGTATAATTTACAAATAGAATTGGTCTATATATAGAAAAATAAAGAGTTTTAGTCCAATTTTTATTTTGACTGTATTAATATATATGTGTGAAAAAACCTTCACATGAATAGATACATGAGAGATGAAGTGGTTAAGTTATAACTGCTACTTATCCTAATCTAAACCTAGGAGGTGTGCATACTGCAAGTCAACAAAGTTGAATAAAGTTAAGTAAACTAATTAAAATTTAAATTAAAAGTGCATAAGTATAAATATTTCACCAATAGAAGTCCTAGTGACTCGATTAAAATTGAACATTTATTTTGAGGTCAAAGACTTATTTTATTTATCAAAATTACTAGATAAAAACTTTATTCATGAAAATCGTCAAATAAATCCCTTTGTAAATTCATATGTTATGTGGCCCCATTATCTATAACCCAAGCATTATCCTAGGTTGAACTCTTTGAAGTGTTATTTACTTTGTTAGAGATGGAAATCACATATTCATAATAAAACTGAGTTGATTTTAGTTCTAAGTTTCTCTTCTCTGTTTCTACTTTTTTATTTTTTTAGGCTTCAATTTTGTGCCATGATGTTTTGCATTCATGGGTCTCATGACTCTGTTTTCTTTCATAGTATTTTCAAAATAAATGTTGTTTGCCATTTTAATTTTTTTGATATTGACTATTATTTTTACCATATTTTCTACTCCATTTTTTTAGGCAATGCCTATTAGAATATTTATTTCTCATGCTTGCTAGGTTTTAGCTAGGTATTTCATCATTTTTTTAGTTTTGTATTTATGGATTTATCCCACATTGCTTAGTTGGGCTAGTTTTTAGTTTTGACTTTCCCATTTATGCAGGGGTTTTCTGTTGTACTAGTATGCTTATTCTGAATAATATATGATCTACCTTATCTTTTCATATCATATCTAAAGTTTCTTTGTGTGATGTTTTTGTTGTTAAATCTTTAGATTATTAGGTTATTAAAATGTTTTTCCCATTAATAATATGGTATCATAGCAATAGTTACAATGATTCAATAGATTATTTAGCTTTGTCAACTATTAACAGAGATTGCCTTCACACAGGATTCACCTAATGTACTTTGGTATGACAACCAGAGTGCAATTCACATATCCCATAAATCAGTTAAGCATCAATAGACCAAGCACATTGAGGTACATATGCACTTCATTCATCATCACATTTAGTATGGAGTTATTTTTTTGGAGTACATTCTAACTCATCAACAGGTTGCCAACATATTCATGAAGCCTTTTGCATCACTTCATTTCCTTGAGTTATGTGGCATGCTTGGGGGGTGTTTGTGAGGACATATTCCTTCTTCATTTTATGGATATATATTATACATGAGTACCTTATTAGGCCTAGTTGGTGGGACTCATATTATGGATACGCCGCTATATCATTTTTGACTATTGTTAGCCCCTAGCTTCACTTGAGGGGGTGTTAGAGTATGTATTTATCATGTTTGCTAGACTATAGCTAGGTATTTCATCTTTTTCCTAGTTTGTCTTATGTGAATATTTAACACACATTGCTTAGTTAGGCTAGTTTCTAGTTTTGCCTTGCTTATTTATGCAAAAGTTTCTTATTGTACTAGCATGTCTTATTCTGAATAATATATGATCTGCCTTGTCTTTTCATATCATATCTACAACTTCATGTGATGTTTTTATTTCTAAATATTTAGATTCTTGGGCTATTAGAATGTTTTTCCCATTCCTTACAATACTTCTATCATTTCTTACATTCTTGGAGGAATTAACCTTTTGATTATCATAAAAAATGCTTTCTCTTGTGGACTCTATTTTTTTCCAAACATTTTTCTCTTTTGTCCATTTTCTTACCAAATTGATCAAATGTGAGAGTTTTCAACAAATTTCTTGCTTTCAAAGACTTCAAGTAAGTTGAGTATGTATGAAGAAGAATATTTATGAAGGTGGTCATAGACACAACAATTTTTAAATCCATTGCATAAATATCATGTTTGATTTCATGGTTTTCAAAATCCAAACTCATGACATCACCATTTTTTAACTCGAGATTGAATAGTTTCAACTTCAACTAAATGAACTTCAATTCTAAGTGAGAATCATATAGCTCCTATTTTGAAAATGTTTCTTGAGGAATGTTTCACCCTTGTATGTGATTAAAAATCTCTGCATCAACTGAGGCACTCATCAAGGCCAATGATTTTGAATTATTTTACTTCCAAAATAATATCTTCTTTTATTATTTAGGTTTAATATATTTTTCATCTCCATCATAAATGTTGAACCACAAGTCATTGAAGAAGAATGTATTCCCCACCTATCTTGACCATTCTAACCATGTTTCTTTCTTAGTCAGGGTTGTGCCAACACTAGTTTTGATTGAATGCATATTGCTGTATAAGGAGATAGAATGGTTCCTTATGGCTTTAAAAAGGTTCCATTTATATTTTCCACCCTATTGATATACCAAACATATCAATATGTTTATCCTTCTTATAAAATTGTCGGTAAATGGAAGAAGCTAATCCTTTTTGTATATGTGACGGTACATGAAAGAGATGTTAAATAACATAAGAGCATAATTGTATGTGGTACCTAGGTAGTACATGAAAAGAATTTATTCTATCTACAACACCTGTTTAGAAAGAATTCCTTGTACATGGGTGTGATAACCTTATATACTTAGAGCATTTTTTATCACCTTTCAGGATTTATGTCTACTAATAATCACAAATGGCTAATGAAGGGAATTAGAAAATGAAAAATTTCTTTAATTTTTCCTAGCGGTTTATAGGGATGATTTCATAAATGCCATTATTACAACTTTATAAGGCTATAAGTATAGTAATTCAATATGACTCGTAAACATGAACCAAAAGAACAAATGATATCAAACACTACAAAATTGTTTGTGTTTACATAATTTTATTTTATTTTCAAACTTCACTATATTTTGAAAATGGAAAATGGTTTTTGATTTGTAAAACTAAAAAAAATCCCTTAATTTTCATAAAGAATATCCTCAAAAATGAAATTATATTCAAATAATTAAAAAAAACTTAAAAAATTCTCTATGAAATGCTTTTAATCGAAAAAGCATAAAAGAAATAAAATCAGACTTATTTGAGCATTTTAAAGGCTTTCCTCATCTTTGACGCCATGTGAAAGGTGGTTTCAATATTTAAACACCTTGGTTTCAATTGTATGCACCCATTTGAATAGACAAATCAAATTTAAATAAACGAATGCAACCCAAAAATTGTTACACAATGTCCTAAATTAGCCAACAATGTGTTATGTAGGTGTTCAACATGGTTTTAAAGGAGGTAAGATGCCACGTAGTGGATACACAATAATGAAAACTTATTTAATGGAAGTTGTACGTAGTTTTATAGAAATTCAAATATTAAATGCCTTATTTCAATTCTTAAAGACATGCAAAATTTACAAGTGTGTCATCCTATGCAGTTATAGAGCTAAAATGTCTCTTGAATCAAGTTATAGAGCTAAAATGCCTCTTGAATCAAGTTATATGGAGTCAAACTAATAAAGTCCTTTTAAGTAGCTATAGAACAAGTGAAACACCCTCTAATAAGACAAAATATGCCTTGCTATAACAAATACAAAGTCCAATGTCATGAAAAATAGTTTTTGAATGAATATGACTGGCTAAGAATGAAATATGTGATGGGAGGAAACAATAGTTAAAAAAACCTACATTTTGATATCAATTTTAGGTTAGAAATGGATGACAAATAAATAACATTAATTTGGTACAAACGAAATTTATTCATTATATTAATTAAGAGAGATTGCAATATTTAAATGCAAGTATATGAGTATTCACTTTATATTTCAAGAAGATTATCTATCTATTATTATAAAATAAAATCTCTCTTACAATTATTTCTAAAATTATCAATATTATTTACAATAATATTATATTGACATCATCTTCCTTAATAAATATTATCTATCTACCACTATGAAAAAAAATAGATCACATAATTATTTTTAAGATTATTAATATTATTCACATTAATATTACATTGGGATCATCTGTGGATTGAAATCGACAACTTCATAATTATGATTAAGCTACAATCGATTCTCTACCAATTATTTCTTTTGTCCAAGTCACATTCAAATTCTTAAAAGATCTTTAATGTTATTTTTAGACTTTTTTTTCAGTCTCATAATTCAATAATAATTCTCATATGTGTTTGTATTAGTCTTATTTCCCTCTCTTTCATTACTATTAATTATCAATCATATCAATTGTAATATTAGTCATTTAAGTTTAGCATTAGAGCATCTTCATACCTATATCTTATTTTATTTATATAGTTCCAACTTGTACCTTAGTTTTACCCATTTTACAAAGTACCATCTATCCATAGTGTTACTTTTTGGTAAAACACTTATATGCACTAATACATCTACTTATATATAGAGTTCTCAAATTTTAAAGATGTTATTGGCATACAAGCTAACAATAAAAGGGTGGGAAAGTCTAATAAAAATAAATATAACCTCTAAGGAAACCAAAGAGGTAAAGGAACCACATAAAATAGGGACCCAAAAAATCGTGGTAAGCTCTTGGTCAACTAGAAATATAGTACTGTGCTCATGGTCAAGGAGAAAGAAAATAAAATGGAAGAGAATAAAATTGGGCCCATAACAAATGTCCCAAAAAAACCTTAATATCAAATGATAATAAAAAAACACAAGAATCTTAAAATAATGTAATTTGACAACTAAACTTATCCAAGACCAAAAATATATGTCTACAATAAAATGATAAAATCGTTAATAAATGTAAAACCTTTTAATAAATCTAAAATAAATTCTTCAAAATTAAGAAATTTAAATGCTTTTTAAATAAATATATTTGCATTGATAAGTATACTTTTTATTATGAGACAAAATAATCTAAATGATACATTATAAACCCAATCAATAACTTAAGTTTGTTTTTGTTTTGTAAAACACCAAACTACTTTTTCAATGACCATGCATTTATTGGTGACCATTAATACTATATTTTTGTAGTTTTTTTATTGAATTTAATTTAATTAATAATTATTAATATTATTGTCATTTGAATTCATTGTAATTAACAATAAACAACAAATAGATAAAAATTAAAAAAAAAATATTTACATTCCATACATCACTTATTTTGTACTTCCTTTCAAAGTGGTGAAATACATCCAATCAAATGTGTTTCTTACATTTTAAAAATAAAGTCACGTCATCATTATTTATAAAAAATATATAACATTATTTTTTTCGAAGTGATATCAGAAACCAACCCATTCAATTAATATGGAAATTAGATTTATAAAAAAAAGTAAGAAAAAAGAAGAGGAGAAAAAGAAAGAAAGTAGTACATTAATTTGAATTTTCTTTGTGCTCTATTAGTGATCTCTCTTCTCCTTTGGCTTTGTCACACCAAATTGACCTTGCAACTATTTACAAATCAAGGAATAAAATAGTGGAAAGTCACATTAGAGGAAGCATTTTCCATTAAACCTATGGCATGGTGGGTGCATGGAGAATAAATAAAAATATATCATCACTTCAACGAAACAAACTATATTTATTGCATTATACAGGTAAACATGGGCATGAAGAAAAAGCATAGAAGATAAAAGTAAAACCAATCCTTCTAATTTGGGCATGGTCATATGTCTCTTTCCATTACCTTAAAATGTTGTTCACTCTCATAGTTCATATAAAAGTGTTGGTCACAATGGAAAGGCATGCCACATGGTTTTGTTTGTTATTTTTGTCTATATTTTTTTGTGGTGGCTTAGAGGCTCAATTGTATTAGATGCAGTAGCGTCACCCATCTTATAAGTTGGAATATAATCACCATTAAGAGGTTTGAATATCCCAAACTACAAATTTTTTTGTTATAGTAGTGCTAGTCATAATGAAATAAAATGTTATGTGTTTTTTTATGTATATTTTTTGAGTGGTGATTTAGAAGTTTGATTGGATTAAATTTAATAGAAAAAAATATTTTGAAAGTTGGAAGAAAATCATTATTTTGAGGTTCAAAAGAATTAAAATGAAAATTTTTCAAATATTGAATTGGTGTACGTAAGGTTTATTTTTTCCTTATGTTATTGTTTCTCTCTTTTTTTGCACTTGGTTATGTGTGTTTTGCTTTGTGTCTTTTGGACTTATAAGTAGGAATTACAAAATAGTCTAAGATGTATTTATATAGAGCATGTTCTTATTTTTTGTCCTTGTCATAAATTTAAGCAACTACCATGATTAATTTTTTTTTTCTTGTGATAAAACATTTGTAAAAGAAATTTTTAGTAGTTTTAATTGGAAATGAATATTTCAAGTGAAACAAAAATGGTGAGGATAATGATAATGGAAATATATTTTGTTATAGCAGTGATTAAATGCATGCACCATATTTTTTTTAATGTGTCTTCCTCTTCCTTCATTTCCTATACAATAGTCAAGAAGGCATAACATCGTCTCACATATCCTTTTTTTTGGGGCATCTCATCAAGAAATTATTCAATCAATATATATACAATGCATATTTATATTGCTTTGATTATGTTATATTTATTTTTTGATTTAATTGTGATTGAGCCCTCAAATGCAGCCATGGTAGATTATTGGTACACCTCCTCTTTCAAAAGATATATAATCCCTTCAAGCAAATCATCATTGGCATCCATCAATAATATCTCTATGAATTTAAATGAGATAGTCTTTAAAAGCATGGAAACATGAAAGTAGGCATTGGAAGTGACTTGCTAGATAAAATAGGTCGTATCAATAATTTGGCAATACCAAGTGATTCTATAGTCTATTTGAGCAAGGGAAGAGAATAGATAATTCCTAAGTCTTCCTTGCAGGCCACCAGAACTTTGTAGTAGCAAAAATATTCATCAATTTCAGCATAATGGAATTTAGTATATGAATATAATAAAGAAAAATTAGATCTGATAAACTAGATTGAGAGAAGTGATAGTAACCTAATATTTAAACTAACAAAATAAGTGAAATGGAATGCACACAAGATTTACATAGTACACAATATTTCATCTAGGAAACCCTTTTAGGAAAAAACCCAATGTAATAACCTCCTTTGCCATTGCATTAACTTAACCATCTTGTAATACATTAAATTAGTTTTCAGTTATTCTTTTCCCTTACTATATATTTAATTATATGTAGGCACATCAATAGGTAACCATAAAAATGGTATTACAATACAATGGTTATTAAAACCATAAGATAAAACCACTCATATATATATACTAGTATGGTCCCAAAAAATTATGTGAGTAAGCCCCATTTTAGATCTATAGTCTAATAGAGTGTAATTATGAAAAATATACAACACGTTTATAACACTCTCCCACTTGTTGAATACTTCCCATAGGGGACCAAAAGGTCATACCTTCAACAACCAAGGGAAGTTATACCCATTGATTTTTTGCACCAAGAATATTTATCAGTAATCATAGTCTTTGTCAGTGAATTAATAATGTTCATAGCTATGTCCACCTTCTCCAACAACATCTTATTTTCTTCCACCATTTACCTTAAAAAATGGTAATTCATATCAATGCGTTTTATTTTAGAGTGATACTCAAGGTTCTTTGCTTCAAAAATTTTAGTTTGAAAGTCACAATATATCCTTATAACCTTTTGAACATACCCAATAGTGGAAATTAACCTTTGAATCAAAACTAATTCCTTTCTTACCCAAGTAGTTTCCACATACTCAGCCTCTATGGTGGATATTACAACATTAGCCTATCATATGTTCATTTAACTTATAGATAAAGTAAATAAGTTGAACACCCACCCACTAGTATATCTTTAGCAATCAAAATTTCTAGCCTTGTCTAAATCCATAAAACCATGTGGATTCAATGTTTTGATTTTAATAAGATTACCCTAATACCATATTACAAAATCAAACTTCCCACACAAATACCTAAATATCCTCTTCATTTTACTCTAATGTTCCTTTCCTAGATTTTACATAATTCTACTCATTTCTCCAACTAAATGAGCAATGTTAGGTATAATACAGACCATTGCATACATCAAGCTACTAATAGCACTAGCATATGTAACTAAAGAAATGTCTTCAATTTCTTCATCTATTTTAGGACATTTTTTAATGAATAACTTTTTACCAACAGGTAAGAGGGTATTCATAAGCTTATTTTCCTACATCTTAAATCTTTCATTATCATTTCAACATAGTTCCTTTGATTTAACAACAATTTCTTAATTCCCTGATCTCTTTTAATTTTCACGTCCAAAATATATTTTTAAAACCGAGATCCTTTATATCAAATTGAAATTATAATTGAGCAATTAATATTTTTTCATCCACATACAATACTATGATAATAAAATTTTCACCTTCTTGTTTAAAATAAATATAGAGATCAATTTTTCTTATTCCAAACCCAAGTCCCAACACGTACCTGAAAATTTATGGTTTCACATTCTTAGTGATTTATTTAATCTATACAAAGAATTTTTTAGATTTCACATAAAATACTCCTTTCCCTTTATCATAAATATTTTTAGCTACGCCATGTAGAAAAGTTGTCTTTACATCCATCTATTCTATTTATAGATCAAAAGTAATAACAATAGCTAGAGCAAATATAATTGAATGCAATTTAACAAGATAAAATCCTCACCATAATCAATTCCCTCTACTTGAGATAATATTTTTTCTACTAGGTAAGCTTTAAACTTCTCCATTTTTCCATTTGCATTATTCTTCTTCTTAAATATCTATTTGCATCCAACAAGTTTTCTTCCTGAAGGTAGTTTTACCAAGTCCCATATTTGAATTTAATATGAAGACTCCATTTTTCATCCATAGATTTATTCCAAGACTTAATTTTATTTTTAGTGAAACCTTCCTTTATAGTATTTGGGTCTTCATCAATAATAAATAAAATAGATGAAATAAATGTAGAACAAAAATTAGGAAGACTATACCCATTAGGTGATATTTTCACCCGATATGATCTTCTCAAGACAGGAGTTTTTGGTTTTACATATTTTGGGTCCTCCTCCTTGACTTCATTTAAATATTATTTTTAAAACTCCCACTTTGGTTCATCTTCTACAGTTGCTTCAAATTCAACACTTGTTCTCCCTCTTCTCCAAATTTAATTTGTTCAAGTTCATCTTTTGGCTATTCTTATTTTTTTTGAATCCATTTTACCTCTCTAAAGATAACATTTTGACTATAAACAATATTCTTCATTTTAGGGTTCCATAGCTTATATCCCTTAACATCAATATCATATCCAATAATTATACACTTTAGTGATTTTCTATTCAACTTACTCCTTTTTTATTTAAGAATATACATATAAGAATCACAACCAAAAACTCTAAGATGTTTGAGAGAGAGATTTTTACTATTCCATACTTCTTGTGAAATTTTATCAACCAAGGTTGACATGGGTGATTTATTGATCAAATAGTGAGTAGTTGTGATAGATTTTACCCAAAATATTATTTCCAATCATGTAACATTGAGCATACTTTTCACCTCATCCATCAAATTCCTATTCATTCTTTCTACAACTCCATTCTTTTGTGGTGTATATGGAGATGTATTTTGCCTTTCTATTCCAAGGCACATATATAACTGATCCAAAGCACTTGAGTAGTATTATCCACCATTATCACTCCTCAAGACCTTAATCTTCTTCTCTATTTGTTTTTTTTTTAAAGCCTTAAACATCTTAAATTTATTGAAAACCTCAAGTTTAGCCTCAATATATTAAACTCAAGTTTTTCTCAAGTATTCATCTATAAAATATAGAGATTTACCTAGCAATTCAACCTTCATAGGTCCAAACACATCACTATATACTAAATTAAAAATACATTCTAATATTGTATCACTATTGGAAAACATCACTCAAGTTTACTTACCAAACACACAATGCTCACAGAAATCAAAGTCTAATAGGTAATCATAAATTCCTTCATCCATACCTTTAGATTTTAATTCTCAAAGGTTTTTATCTCCACTATGTCCCATCCTTTGATGACACAACACTATATTATCTATAGTACATATAGGATCTTGATCTAACATATTATTCACCTAAGGAACCACATAGCTATTACATTCAACACTTATAATGCTTGCCTCAAGTTTGAACAATGTTCTTGGATGGAATCCTATTGATAGTAACATTTCTCCATGAATGATCTTTCAACTATATTTATCAAATACTACCTACACACCCGCATCATTCATTTTACTTATAAATATTAGGTTTATAGTCAAATATGAAATGTGCATAAAACTAGGGAGGATTTTAACCCTTCTATCTTTAAACCTCAACCTGACTCTCCCTCAACCTATGATATTATAGTTTGAGTTGTATCTTAATAATATGCAACCTTTGTTGATTTTTTTATTTTCATAGACCGTTCCTTGTGAGTTGTCTTATGAAAAGAGGCAATTGAGTCAATCAACCATGCACCATCACATGCATGATAGATTGAAGTTACCAAAAATAATTACCTTAAGTTTTCACTAAAAGGTTTATCTTATACAATTTTGGAATCATTATATGACTCACCCTTTTTAAAAAAAATAGATTTGTAGTCTTACTTGAAATTCCCCATTTTACAGCAATTGTAGCAATTCCTCTTATATTTTTCTATATTCTTAGATTTACCTCTACACTTTTATTATCATAATTTCATTTTAGTTTTGTCTTGAGAATGACCTTTTAAAAAAAAGCATCCTTTTTTTGATAATCCTTAATGGATTTATACCTCATTTCTCATGATAACAAGGTTCCCACTATGTCCATAATTTTTAATATTGATGCAATAGTAGTTATTACCATAACTAAATTATCCTAAAATTTGGTCAGAGAACAAAGCATATTAATACACTTTTCTTATTCACCTATTTTAATTTCATTAGAAATTAATTGACTTACCATAGTATTGAAAGCATTCATATATTTAACTACAAAGTCAATATCATTCATTCTCAATGAATACAATTTATTTCAAAGAAATAGTTTGTTCACTATAACTTTATTTGATACAAAGTCCCTAAATTTTCACATAATAATTTATAAGTTTTATCCATTGAAACATTCAGAAATTTTGAATTTTACAAACAAAATATAATTAAAATCTTTGCCTTCATATTGATATTTTCCCAAAATTTTAACTTCATACCTAAAGGTTCTACTACTGCTATAATAACCCTTTGATCCATGTCCACAAGAAGATCTTCCATCTTGAGCTTCCATAACTCAAAACATTAACCATTTAAGTTTTTTAATATTCATCCTTGTACTTCCTATCATTCTCATTTACTCTAAAAAATATCACATGCAAATCTCTCACATAAAAATAGTTTTTAACAAGTTAAAGAAACCCTAAATCTTGACACAAAGCTAAAATCTAGCTCTGATACCAAATGAAGAGACAATAGGTTTGATAAATTAAAATGAGAGAAGTAATACTAACAAAATATTTAAATTTAAAAAATAAGAGAAATAGAATACACAAAATATTTTCATAGTACACAAGATTTCACTTGGGAAATCCTTTTGGGCAAAACCCCAACAAAGTAACCTCCTTTGAGATTGTATTAACTTAACTATCTTGAAATACAATAAAGTACTTCTCAGTTCTGATTTTACCCTACCATATGTGAAATTATATATAGGCACAACAATAGGTAACCATCAAAGTGGTATTACAATAAATGGGTACCAAAACCATGACCTATATAAAACATGGGCTACAATTATCTAAATAAATATCAATATAGTCCCAAAAAATTATGTAAGTAGGCCTCATTATGGCTTTACAATTTAGTAGAGTGTAAATCATGAAAATTATACAACACATTTCCAACATAAAAGTGCATCTAGTGCATATGATGAAATGATAAACCATATGTTAGTCTCACTCTCATTGAAAAGAAACTTGATTTCCTTCAATGTATTCACTTAAAACCCTAATCCCAATGATGAATTGATGCCTTAAAGTAATTAATTGAGTCTATTTTGTTGAAAATGGATCCTAAGGTGTGGAAATTAATTGGACGCCCATAAAGGAGTTAACAAGATACCATTATTGAATAAGGTAGTGCAGGGTGTGGTTGGGTAAAATCTTGGTGTTGTGAAATATTTTTATTGCAAGGATCCTTATGTATACAATGGACCTAATAATAGATCCTACAAACCCTATTCTCATGAACTATGTTGAAAAGGATTGGTAAGAAAAAATATTTTTTGGGCTATAATTAGATTTTTAAAATATGAGACCTTGTGCTTTGTTCTTTTTTTATTTTTATTTTCAGTTCCTCTAGCAATTGATGGGTCTATGATAGTGGATGCTAGTTATTAGCATTTTTTTATTGGTTGATTAATAAAAATTAGTATTCCATATTTATTAGATTGTGGATTGTCCCCTATGTGGAGTAAAGAATGTGGAAATGGTCATTATTCACAAGCATTTACTTTTCCCTTAAATTTTAATTTTTTGTGGAAAACATTTTCAACAACTGAAGTTTCAAAATATTTAACTTATTATTTAGTAAATTAAGAGAAATAATTGGTGAATTTTTTTTTAACAAAAAATAAAAAATAGAAAGATCCTAGATCCTAATTAGATAAAATGAACTAAGTTAAATCAAGATGCAAAATATATGCGTAATTTAAGCATTCACCACTTTGAAACTTACTAAATTTGGAAAGATGTTAAAATTATAAATAACAAAGATAAATTACTTAATTATAAATTTGATAATGCAAGACTAAGACATAAACTAGAAAATTGACTATGCGATTATGTTAGCTGGCTGTGAATCAAGAATAGCATTTTGATTACTCTCCACACAAGGTTGATGGAATTAAGTAGGGTGTGGTGCATTAATGTCCATAATGTACATCAATGATCTGTATGGTTTTATGCTCTAAAATTAATATTTAGTATGATTCACTTATGTGTGTTGTTTGACTATGTAGGACCTCTTGATATGTAATAGAAATCACTATGTGTCATCTTATTCACTTGTAACACTAGTTCAATTGACCATGAATGATAAAATTAATAAACATAAAAATGGGTTAGTGGTTGAAGTTGTGCTAGACCTCAACTCCCCATGTGTTGATTATTTCTTACATACTAATATTATGAAGAAGGATCAAACTCCATGTTGTTCTCCCATGCTATGGTCGTGTGTTTGAAAGATTGGTGTAATGTTAGATGCTTTTGAAATCCTTATGTGTTTATGTGATTTAACTATGACTTGTGACCTTTGTAAGTGTATGTAGACTTAGCTAATGGATACTAGGGATGTATGGACTCTTTATTATATAAAAAAAATGTTTTTATCTCAATGTGCAATTAGATGTTACAATATTTTCCATGTATCATCATTTTGTGTGTAAAATGACTTGAAATTATGGATTTATAGTGATCAATTAGGAATTTATTTGGATGGGACTTGTTAAAAATTTAGGGTGACTCATTACATGCATTTAAATTTAAGTAACTAGTAATTATTTTTTAGGTTGGTGTAGCTAGAAGAATTATATATGATTGAAGAGCAGGATAGTCCAAATGGCATGGCCTTGTCTAAGGAGTAAAGACTCTGAGCTAGGAGTATGGATCACTCAGGGGATAAGCTTGAGATATTTTGAATGAGGAATAGGGACATTTTAATATCATTAGTTTATTTTAAGAATGGGTCATCCACATAGAAAGTGAAGGAGGTGTGATCAAAATACTATGGAATAAGGCATGAGATAAGTGTGTATAATGAGTGGTAAAAAGTACATTATTTCAGATTAAATGTTAATTTATGTGTCTACATCACCCCCCCCTCATTTTTATTATATTAATGCAACAAAATCCAAAGTACTAAATCAAAATAAAAAATGTGTACCTAAACTTACCTGTGAAGAATAGTTTTGAACACAAGCCACAATGCTAAACTGTGCTTTATTCAAAACTTACAATTGAACATGTATAAAATTAGTCCTTATTTAGTATTTAAAAAATCAAGAAGTAAAGACAATAAAAATTATAGATTTACTAACAAGGAATAAATACACCTAATTGGGTACATGAACCATTATGATTTATGGTGCACAAAACTAGTGATTGGAGAGGGTAAGACACTTGGATATTTATTCTTCATTGAATATATTGGATTGGATAGTGCATGCACCAATCCTTATTGATGGGTCAATGTGATTAAAAATTCAATGTGTGTTTGACTCCATCATTGCATACCCAAAGTGGTGAAGTAGTTTAGAATCCTTATATGAATCCCAATAGATCATTTAGGTGAAAAAAGGTAAACCAACCACGATAGAATGAGTAACGTTCATTTTTTATGAAAAAACTAGTGCAAAAGATAGTATAATCAGAGTCTAGTATATAAAACATAGATGATGACAAGTATTTCAACTCCATCTATGAAGTTAGTACAAAACATGAGTAAGAGTATGTTCGTGTGTTGTGCACATGCCCCCTATCTAGTATATAAGTATACATGGATTCTAGAGTTGAGTAATATCATGTGTTTTTCTAAGAAAAATTATCATTGCAAAAATTTTGAACATATATTGTGCATGACTCCCCCAAACTGAGCAAAAACTGAGATAAATCTAAACAATTATCTGAAATATTTTTCTACACCTGTTCTAAATTTTTTTATACTAATAGTGATTATAAATTTATGAAAAATACTATTTTATGTCTATTAGGACAATAACATGTTGTTTTGGACACAACCCACATGTGCCCATGTCTAAATTAAGTGTTCTTGTCTGAAATTAATTTCTATATGTTTTATGGGTATGGACTATGGTCAACTATGTAAAACCTATAAAATTATATATTTGTACTTTAGTAATGGATATGGGTCTCTAACACAAGCCACTATGTATTCCACCTCTATTGAGGTGAGTTGTGGATCCTATGCAATAACTTAACTCAAAATAAAAAGTTATGTGAGATAAATGTTAGATATTCTAGTGTGTTATATTGTTATGGTTATGTGAGTCAATTGTGGGACTCACTAACTTAGGCATAATGATAGAATATGACTCCTTATTTATATGAGATCATATCCCTATTTATTTATATGTTATTCTCTTGATTCAGTAATGTGAATCAATCATGTATTTGGTTATGTTATTCTAAACCAAGCTCTTTATTTGGTACCAATGCAAGGAATTTATTTAGATGAGAGTGTACGAATAGTTTCATATTACATTATCATGGTGAGAGTAACATATCATATTTTGATTATATTTCTTACTCTAGAACCATGCATATTCTGATTGATATACTAAAGTTGTGTTGTAGTCTTAATCATTGTTTTTCCCTCCCTATCCTCATATTGGTATGAGAATCGAACATTCTAATATTACAAAATGCATGGATGTTTTATAAACACATTTTTAACCATGTGGTATTGCATTGGAAATTGATGAAAATCATATCCAATGAGCTACATAAGGTTAATTTGATCAAAAAATGTATGAGGTTTGTTCTTAGCTCTAGGTCCATTTGGTTGATCAGGTCCATTTATTATTTCATTTTCAAATCCATTCTTTGTTCCATCATCTCTATCAAATATTAAATATAAAAAATAACCATACCTATATGTTTAGTTTCCCTACAAATCTTAACTCTACTGGTTTGATTTGACCTTAGATCTATTTTATGTACCAGTTGTTATGGATCAATGTGCTAGTTTTATATTTCAACCCAATATGTGTGGTGTTATACATGGTGCATGTATCCTCATCACCAGTCTGTATCTTTCCAAACTCGACATATCTATTATGCATATACATCATGTGTAATTCCATTAATATAATATTATCAAGTTTTAGTTAAGTCAATCAGGTTTTTAGTGATATTTATTTTTATATTGTTTGGTATTTTACAATAAGCATAGCCGTTAAATTTTCATTTTATTATATAATATTTTCTAAAAGTAATTGTATTAAAATTAGAGAATATATTTTTTAAAATTTGTAATCTTTAGGTTGGTATATTAAGGGTCCAAAGGTCAAATCCCATGAATAGAAAAATAATGGGATGGTTTTATATTAGTGATTAGATCTATAAATATAATTTTTTAAGGATATAGTAGTTTTTTTTTTGTGATTTTTCCTTTGACTCGGTATTTATTATTATAAAGGATGCATTATTGGTTGAAACTAACATCATGTATCTTTATTTTTTTCATTTCTTAAAATATGGACATTCCATTAGAAAAGTATTTTGGTCTCAATTTTCACACTTAGAAGGTGAAAATATAGATGCAAATGATGAACAAAAACTTATAGGGAATAGTAAGTGGGAAATGAAAACTGCCTATAGAGCATAATAATTTATTAGAATGAGAAATTAAATATGGTAAATCCAAGTCCATTATTGGTCTTTCACTCTCATATTATGAGATACATTATGTAGATTGTGAAAAGACATCTATACAAATCTAGGATAATCTAAATATTATTTTTGGAGAAAAAGTAGTTAATGCAAAGTTTTCTCTAAAAATCTGGGTATTTATATTCAAGATGGCTGATGGAGATTCTATATCAAGTCATATAAACAATCTAATATATCTCATTAGACAACTAGTAGAAGTCAAAGCTGCAATAGAAAATGAGGGTGCTAAATCATTTTTTTAAAATAGTTTGTCTTCTAAATACAACAATGTTATTTTTAATCTTGGAAAAATGCCTTCTCAAGATTTAGAAGACATGATTTCAACTATTCTAGCTGAATAAAAAAAAGCAAGTGACAAAGATATATAAGAGGAAACTACAATGATGGCAAGAAATAAGGCTAGTTCATCCTTCTAGGTGAAAAGTGATAAAAACAAGTCTTCAAGAAGAAAGCCTCTTTGTCATACATGGTAAAATGGAAAAAAATCCTTACTTTCTAAAGATAGTGATTGGGAAGAATATGTTTCCTACATTAGTGGTGAAGAATCTTCTCAACCTAGTGATGAATAATATGTCTACTAGTGTGTGTGTGTGTGTGTGTGTGTGTGTGTGTGTGTGTGTGTGTGTGTGTGTGTGTGTGTGTGTGTGTGTGTGTGTGTGTGTGTGTGTGTGTGTGTGTGCGCGCGCGTGCGCACACACACACACATGCATGCTTCAATAATAATAGAATAACATTTATGTTCACATGTGTGGTATGAAAAAAATAAATAAAGTATCTCTCTACTGTAATGATAATATGAAGGATCATCTTGTTGTATCAAACACATACTTGATAAGAATATTGAATGGTTCGGTTGATGTGTTTATATGAGTTAGTTGATGGGTCCTAATTTATAAAACATGTATTCACATGAATAGGTTGATGGTACCCTATTCATTTCAAATGTACTTCCCATATTTTATGTGTCTGTCATGGTCATGTGTAAGTTTTATGACTACACACTATAGTTCTTTAGTATGAATCTTTGACATATATTTACACTAAGGGAGGGAATGTTAGATAATATAGTGTAGTATATTTTTATGATTACATGAGTTAGTTGTGTGACTTACAGACTTAGGCATAGATATAGAATATGACTCCTTATTTATAGGAGAACCTATCCCTATTTATTTGAATGTTATTCTCTTGCTTTAGTAATGCAAATCAATCATGTATTCGGATGTGTTATTCTAAATCTAGCTCTTGAGTTATGAAAAATGTAAATCTGAGTATTAATGATAATGTGGAGGAATATGAAATCATCATATATAAACTGAGTTAAAAATTATAATAATATGGATGTGAAAATAATCATACATAGTGGCATTGTCAAGATAGATGTTAGCAATAAATCACACAAATAAAGGATCAGAATTGAGAATTGAAATATGAATATAACTAATCTAGGAGGGATGTATGATATTTATCATGGAATTCTATAAATGGTTAAGATGCATGATGTCCATCATGTCATCAAAAACTAATCAAACAAATGTCAAGTCTATTATGCATATAATAAAGAATACATGTAAAGCTCTACGTAATAGAAGGCCAAGAGGCCACAAATAAGGAACATATTCAAATGAAAATAACACAAACATAGAAACATACAATATAATTAGAGCCACACACAAGGACATATTTAAATTTCCATAATCCACAATAGTAAATACACACAAGACATGAAATGGGAAAGTAAAACATGAAAATCATGCATGAGTGAATGTAATTAATCAACATAGGTAACTTGTAACATCAATATATTTAGTAACTCAAATATATATAAAAAGAGAAATTTGAATGTGAGTGAGTAATATCGATATATTTTTCATAGTGTAAGGAACTAAGGTATGAATAATAAGGGATAGCCAAAGAATGATATAACCTATGTATGAGATGCCTGCAATGAAAATTATAATATATAAATAGGTTATAGAATGCATGTGTATATTTTGGATAAGAGAATTGATAACATGTGTTCACTAAGATAAATACACTAGAATTGGATGATAACATAATGCATTATTATCTGGGCAGAGCACTTTTATCTAATTAAAATATTTGAGTCTAATATAGTTAAATGCCCTGCAATTGTGTCTCGTATAAGGCAACCTATATGTTATTCATACATTCATATACACTCATAAGGCACATTATATATATAAATTATATTGAACACAAATTAACTTATGCAAATAAATTACACATATCTTGCATAGGTATTGATTTTTGAGTTTTTTGGAATATTTGATTTTTTGTATTTTTGCATATATAATAACTAAGAAAGAGAAATAAAATTACTAACCAATGATTCCTATGAAGGACTCATAATAAATAGGTCTTGTATCTAGGATAGGAAGGGTGACCTTGTGTTTGAATTGAGCTAAATTCATAATCTAAATACTAATTTTACTATGTACCATAGGAACTACTATCATAATGATTATATATATATATATATATATATATATATATATATATATATATATATATATATCATATTATACATATTGTTGAGAATTTATAACTCTAGGGATATTTAGAACCCATCATAGAGTGTAGGAACTCTAAGTTACTGCCTTATGTGAAACACCCTTAATTACCCATAATATCAATCTAGGACATGTAGGAATAGAAAAAGGCTCTCTAAAATTTGTGACGAATATTTCTTAAATTGGCCTTCAAAGGATAGGCCCCCTTGGAAGGGTAGACACTTTATTTTTCACACTTTGAGTAGGATGAACCTTTTAAGATGTCTCAACTGAAATCTGATGTGTAGGAACTATATCTATTTGTGGTAGGGGTATTCATATGGTATATCTTGAACCATGAAGACCTCATTATCATATATATGTATGTATGTATGTATGTATGTATGTATATATATAAACACTACTAAATTGTGGAAGGCACTACATGAATTTATTGAATCTAAGGGTGCCCCAATAACATGTCTAAGTCCCCTACATACTACTGTAAACTTTATGGCCACATGTGTTAGATAAATCTATAAAGGTAATGTAATATCATCAATATAAAATTGATTTCGACCATTTAATCCTTTTATTATGATTGTTGAGGGAAGAAAATATTCATTTGTATATCCAAGATGATAGATAAGTTTGATTATACACATATTTACACTTTAACCATTATCAACCATGCCACTCTAAATAGGTTGGTAATAATTATGTGCATGAATGAACAAATAATTAAATTATGAATCATCATCAATTATTTCATTCTAAAAAATGTTATGAGTGGTCTAGGTGGCACTTAAGTATGATACTTTCCAATAATACCATTTAAAGTATGATGTGCCTCTATAAGAGAATGATAAAAAAAATTATGGAGGGTGTGCATTGTATGCATAATTCACTCCTAATGCATATGTTATCTCAACAGTTGTATGCTTAGGAAAATGATCACTAAATATTTTCATTGACTTAGTTTTATTTGTTTGTGCCTTTAAACTATTTGTAGGTGTGCCCATATGAATGATGTTTGCATCTATTAAATCTTAAATCTTGTTCCTTGAACTGATGCACCTATTAGTAGTGTGTTTTAGTGTACTATGAAAGTCATAAAATACATTCTAATCAAATCCATTTGGAATAAGCTTACTCACATCAACCTCTTTAATGATAGGGAGAGATATGAGATTGAATTTCGATAGCATTTTGAAGACCTTATATGGAGCTTCTAATAAAATAGTGAATTATCTCCTTGGAATAGCTAATATTATAATGCATGGAGTTAATTTTGAAACTACATTTATTATTCCCTTTTGATCACTTTTATTTTCATTCAGCCTCACATTATATGGTGGCATACTCTGATTTCTTGCCTAAGAATTGGAAGCTAGGTTGGTTGCATAATTTAACTTGTTCATTGACAATAATTTTACCTCTATTTCCTTTATTTTATGGCATAAATCACTGAATGAAATAAACTTATTAAACATAATGGACTCATGTAGGGGCGGAAATAAAATCATCTTGAAGATATCTTACAATTCCTTATATTTCATTAAATTTGTCATTTTAGATAGTAAGGTCTTATACCTCAAGACATATTTTGTGATAGGTTCATTGGATCCTTGTTTGAGTTATGAAATCTTAGCATATGAAATCTTCTCATTGATATTGATTGAAAAATGTGCAATAAATAAATAATCCAAAGGGTTGAATGCATGCATTGACTGATGTGTAAAATCATAGAACCATCTTAGTGCACACTCTTTTAGACTTATTTTGAATAACTTAGTCAATAACATATCATTAGACATAAAATCCAAGCATGTTATGTGAAATTCTCTCAAACATTGCTTGGGGTCACCCTTTCATTCATATAGTGTAAGCTTGTGTGCCATGAAACTAGTGTTTTTGAGGATATGTTTCAATGTGTTATGCCAATGAAGTGTGAAATAGAGTGTGATAATTAAGCACCTAATTTGGTTTCTAAGCACCTTGTTACAAATGTACACTTAGTTTACAAAGATTAAATCTTATGTATAAGGTATTTCACATTGGGAGAACAAGAATATGTGTTAACCAAAGGTGGTGTCCTTAATGACTAAGTAAGAATTGGAATTTTAATCTATTGAAGCCCTTGGGTTGCTCCTATAGTAGGTGGTGGTAAAAAATTTAGATCCAATAATGTTGAAAAGGAAACTAAACCATAAAAATATAAGTATTAGACATGCTGTCACAGTTGATGTCCAAAAGAGTTTGCAAATTAGTGTGATAATCCTAAGATTTATAATAGATTACTTCATGAAAGTTTTTAATATTTTTTTATTTATTAATCAGTGGATTTCCATCATCTAGAGGTGTAAATACATATTGAAAGGCATTATTATCTTTAATATATTATTCATGCTTTGAAGTATTAGCATTCACCTCTACATATTTACCTTATTCATTAACATTTGAAGGTTTTGATATTTCCTTGTTCTTATCCATCTTATGTGGCTTATCAAAAGGAATTTGACTATGCTCAACTAGATTACCACTTAATTTAGCACTTATTCTAAGAGAGGTATGAATATATTTCTTAGAGTGCATAAATTATGAAATGAAAACTTGAAATATTATTTATATTAAAGAAAAAAATGAATCTAAAAACACTAGGGAGGAAAATATAAATATAAAATATAAGGATAGAAATGATAGAAACATCTATGGTTAGGGTCTTGTAATTTTTAATCAATAGACAAGTTCACCAATATGTTTTATTAAAATTAAAGAAATAGAAATATGTTAGACCCTAAATAAATAAAATGAACTGAGCTAAATCTTAATGTAAAATATATGCATAAATTAAGCATTCATTAATTTAAAACTTAATAAATTTGGAAAGATGATAAAATGAGAAATAATAAAGATAAAGTAGTTAGTTAGAAAATCGACAATGCAGGACTGAGATAGAAAATGTAAAACTAACTATGTGACTATGTTGGTTGACTATGAAGTAGGAACATTGTTTGGTTTTCTCTCCACATAAAGCTATTGGAATCAGATAGGGGCATGATGTGTTGGTATCCTTAAGGTGGGTTGACATCCAATAACATTTTATAATCTATAATTGATATGATAAGTTCACTTTTCCTCTATGTGATGTTTGAATATGAAAGAGTTCTTGATATATCATAAAAACTATAAGGCCTCACCATGAATATATCGACATAAAAATTACTCTACCATTCTCAAAGGAAATTAAAATATCATCCAACATCTTGGGAAGAATCCCATGCAAATTTCCATCATAGATCTTCTCAAATCCTTATCTATTCAACATGACATCCTCAATAAAATCTTTCAAGAGTCTAAATTCCACATGAACATTGATATTAACAAATTTCAATCCCTTGTGGGCCATTTATCCTATTTACAATAGATCAACTTCAACCCCTAGGACATGCCAACAAACATCCCTAATCATAACTACCCCTTGTATATCAATGTGTCCATTGAAAACCAAAAAATCCCATGGGTGCTTGTATATGGGGGATTAGTTGCAAATATTTCCAACATAATTCTAATCAAGAAGTTGGGATATTGTGATTCCACACTTTAGCTTAATCTAATTATAATCAAAGCTTACGATGATAATGAGGTGTAGCCAGTTGAAACTATATACCTCCCTATCTTGGTGTGTTTTATTGTACATCAAATTATTATCCATGTAGTCAATTTTGACCTTATTTATAATATCTTCTTGGGCTTACCTTGAATCCAAGAAATGCAGGTTGTTCCTTCTACTCTCCCCCAATGTTTAAATTTTGCACATTTTGGAATGAAGTCATAATTCAAGGCAATTAAATATACTTCTATAATTTTGAAATGATGGAAATAATTGATTATAACCTATAATATCCAATCATTGAAAGTGTACCATATGATTCTAAGACCAAGAATTATATACATCCAAATGACTTACCATCCACTTCTACTTCACTTGCAGATCAAAATCATTTCCAAAGGCTATATAGAGCATGAGAACCAAACATTCAATGTTGGTAATTTCCCTTATCACCCTGCACTTATGGGTCCCCCAATAGAAGGGAATTAAAGTTTAATCTTCATGAGGACTTGATTAATACCAATGTCTTTACAAATGTATCTGTTTGTACAATTAATTTAGTCATTAGTCAATAGAATGATATATCTCTTGATTTATATGGCTATGTCATAGAAATCTTGACTATGTGGTTTCAAGAGGATTTATTATTTGTTGATTATTAGATTAGATTTGATCTAATTTTGATACTGGTCCTAACATGAACCTCAGTGATCCTTTTACGAATCTTGAAGATGCATTCTTTAACATTGAAACTAGGTTTCTTATTAACTTTTATGAATATCATGGTGCCCAATACACACTCATTGATAGCATTAATCCTTCCCCTTCATCTTGATCCCTCATCAATTATTTTCTTTCCATCGATAATGATTTCATCAAACTTCTCAATGGGAATAAATAGGAACATACATTGTTGGATTTACCTCAAATCAATGTGACATGTGCCAAATCTATAAGGATCTAAGATTATAATCAAGTAATCAAGCCTTATCATAAATATATCTTTGATGCAATGAAAATTCAAAGTCAAGATAAGACATATAGTCATCCAAATCAAATCCCCTTATAGAAAAAATCAAGCCAAAATATACATCAACAAATTCAAAAGTTCCTTTCCTCTAGTGAAACCTTCTTCAAGGTGTTAAGGGCAATCCAAGTTAGATGAAATCAATAAATCAAAAAGACTCCAAACGTAATAAAAATATGGCATATAGTCCTTAAAATATCTAGATCAAATAGCATAAAATTCCAAAAAGGTCAAATCCTTTAAAATCTCTTGTCATGTGGCACAAAACAAAAATACCACATCTGACATGTCCAATAATGTGTGCAAATGCTAATCCCATCCCCTAATCACCTTTCACATCATCATCACCTAATTACAAAATACACTTATCCCTATGCACCTTTATATTTTATACAAGGTATGACTAAAATTGGTTAATATGTTCAGAGGGATCACAATGACAGGTCAAGGAAGGTCATGATAGTTCTATATAGTCAGTGTCACTTATAGATAAACAACATCGGCATCAAACATCTATCATTATTAAAAACATGATGAGATGACATAAAAATTCCTCATGATTTTACATTATATTATAGTATTTTCTAAAATAATCCTTAAAAAAACCACATCTAATGGTGAAAACCAGTCCTCTTACACCTTGGATAACCAAGGTGATGAAAACAAATTTCTAGCGTCACTCATGATATGCCTTTATTTACAAGCATCCCCTACTAAAACATTGTCTACTTTGGGGTATTCCATTCATATTATCATCTTGTCTTATTATCCATCCCATTTTGCTTGCTTTGTCCTTAAATATTTATATAGATCTTTCATTCCTTCCCCACTTTATCATTATCATTCATCATTACATCTCCTAGTCACCTACCAGGTCTTATCATCTTGGTAATTAAGTTTGAATTTCCTTTTGCCAAGCTTCTTGCTTATGGGAATTTTCCCTCAACACACACATAATATATACAATCCTATATTCCTTTTGTAATAAGTTTCCTACATTATCTTGATCCACATACCTCACCACATTATCCCATGCAGAGTATTCAACAAGTTATTATTAGGATCCACTCCTTAAGAGTAAACTTGATTACCTTTTGTATAAGCAACTAAACACAGAATTAAACCAGAAGTAATAAGTAACTAGAATTCAAAAACATCACAGAATATGAGAGACAATACAATCTTGTATTAACACTCTTCCAGAAGGAAATACAATGAAGAAATCACACTCTTCCCACACCTCTCAAATGTACAGTAATTCTCCCTCAAGAGTTCTCTCTCTCTCAATTATAAACCAACTCAAAACACAGAGTTGTTCCCTCCACCAGTCTTTTGTGACAATCAACTCAACCAGTTGTTTTGCCTACAATACCAGTCCACCAAGTACTCCAAGTACTCCAAGTAGATCTCCTTGATATTGCACACTTGTAGATCTAACTGATCTTACTTACCATGTAGATCTCCCTGATCTTGCACAACCTGCAGATCAACTAATCTTACACACCTTGAGACAACCAACCCAATTGTTCTTCTTGACTTCAAGTTGAGGATCTAATCCTTGTCCTTGATTACAATACAGCCCCATGGGTCTATTAAATAGATCCCAAAACAAACAATAATTAGAAACATAGACTCAAGACTAAAATTAGTCTTTACATGAAAACTATTTGTCTGTCTAAAATTAGACCAATTCTGGAGATGCATGAAAACACACACACACACAGGTTGCCGACATCGGTTCCTATCTGATTGATGCTGACCGACCCATAACCGATGTCAGTTACTGTGTACGCTGAATATGACCGATGTCAGTTGGCCTGACTGACGTTGGTTACTTTGACACTTAGCAACCTCCACCATTTGCATAACAGTGAAGCTTTTAGCTCCACAACCTAATAGTTATGGCATCTATTTTTCACATCTTTCCCTACAGCTTGTGTAATTTAGGGAAAGAATCCAATATGGTCAATACCGAATGATGATTTTCTCCTCCCCCATACCTAGGATCATCAATGTAGCAAAGGTTGAATCATAAACATCTTCATCATTTTTCATATACATATTCATTTTCTCATTGGTTGCATGTTTGCATTGTATCTATGGTATTGTATGCATGAATTTACTTCTTCTTTGTATATAGTTAATGTTATGTTACTTGTCTGATATTTTTGTCTCTGACATGTCTTATGTTTATATATGGTAGTACAAAGAAATGGTGTCATTGTGGTATATAAAATACCAATGGTGCATTACATTACGTGTAACATGTACACTTTGTTTTTGATATTTGTGTTTTTTGCATTAGTCCAACATGCACTTTGGCAAAATGTCATCATAGTCATATAAACATATCATGGTGCATACTACCTAGTGCTATATTAAAAAGGATTTATTGGAATTTTATGATAAAAAATTGGTTGCTATAATAACAAATATATGGATGTTTGAAGACAGTAATACATCCTTTAATCAATCATCAACATCTCAATCCCATCATCTATCCTATCATTAATAAAATTCACCTCTTTAAATCAAGCATCTATGTCTAATAATCTATTCTAATTCTAGTCCTATCTAAAAATCACAATCATCATTGATCTAACATTTTAAATAACATCCATCATCCTTCTAAATATTTTTTAACATCCTATGGGAATTATTGGGGCATTTTCATCATTGTCATCATCTAATTTCTCTAGTCATCTATCATCCTCCACCTTCCCATTAAGGATAACTACATTTTCTTGACATATTTTGAGTCTATGTAGGCAACACTTGGTCACTTAAAAGTAATTAAGGATAGCTCAATGACCATATTCCCTTCTCCCCCATCATTCTTTGGTCAATTGATCCTATCATTTGTCATTCATCCTCTCATACTTATCATTGTTTGATCTATGTTTTGAGATACAACCCATCAAATAGTTCATCAATATTTTCATATCATTATCTTATTTTGACCACAACTCACCCTGGCATGTGTCATTTCTTATGATGTTTAAATATTATGGCACATCATCCAACCTAAGTTTGTAACTCTCCCTGGTATGTGTCCTTTCTTGGGATATGTCTAAATCTTGTAGATTTTATCATCATCCCATTACAACTCACTCACATTTGGGCTATGTTTCATTTCATGACATCATCATCTTGCCTCCCTCACATATGTATTTCCCTGAAGCATCATAAATTTGTAGTTAATTACTTGTGTTAACATTATCCTTCATCCTCACCTCTCCCATTAATCATCTCCACACCATCCCAAGCCCTCTTTCATATATTTATGCATCTTTCCCCACATTTCCTCTTTTTAGTGGCCATCTATGTCATTCTTCCCTACATGTCCCCTCAAGGGGGCATTTGTATATGAAGTAAATATAGCTGACCTATTAATGAATCCTATATTGGAGAAGATAAATCCTACTTACACTTTCATTTATTGATATATTAGATATTCAGGGTCATGACCAAGATAGATCAGTTAGACCTAAGAAAGGGATCTCTTACCACAATAACATCACTAGAGAGGGTTCAAAAACCTCTAGTCAAGCAAAACCATGTAATAACCCTAGATAAGTCTTATGTTTTCATATTCACTAAGTATATGCAAAGTAAAGTAAAATCCAATTTAGTGCTCACCAAATCTTTTGGTACAAAGTGGGGGTAATAAACATAAAAAGTAAACATGCATAGAAGATCTATACTCAAGTTAATGTATAAGAAATCCTAATGCATGGGAAATAACTATAAATACAAATATATCTACTTTAAAAAATGAGGAATAAAGTTAGGAATACTTACCTTTGAAGATAAACCTAATCTCTCCCTTGGCCAAGGTGCTTCACGAGAGGTTATAAGTTATCTCTAGGATACTCAACATCTATATGTATCCAAAAAAATTATCCACAAGATAAGATTTGTATCTCTAAAGAAAGTATTTAAACCCTAAGCAATGTTCCTCAAGTAGAATGGCGGATAAGAAAATGTGCAATATAATATTCTTCTTGTTCTCTTCCTAATAAATTATGGAAATGGATGTGTATATATAGATAAATATAGTCCTAAACATATATGAAAGTTTATCCAACAAGGCTGGCTCAATTTGACTCTATATAATTATTTGATAAAAATAAGTTAGGTCCCAATCTAGGTATGCTAAGATGACCTAGACTTGTAATGTGAAAATATCAATTTAAATATAGGGTCAGCTTAGGTTGACATTATTTGGTAAATGTCAAAAAAGGGTCTTAGGCTTAGGTAGGGGCTAAGTAAGGTAGTGAATTTATTGTAGGAGTGTGTAAAAGAGGAGGCACATTTTAGATAAGTGTATAGGAGATGGTTATGTAGATATCAAGTGGTGGTATAGGGGACAACAATCTTGTAAATCACCAATGGTTTGCCCACCCCTTTCTTAGTGCACCTTTTAAGTCATACACTTAGAGAGATTGAGACTCGATGGGTTATTATAAGAGAGAAAGCATCAATAATTGATAATTTTTTAAAATATTATGTGTATACATATTCCCCACTTGAATATCATCACATGTCACTCGGGTACCATATGTGATGGTACTTCAATAAAATAACATAGCAACACATAATGCTGAATCTAAATAAAATTTAGTAAGAAGCGAATAAGATAAATGAAAGGATAGAATTAAAAACTATATAACTTTAATTACCTTAGTGTTGTAAATAAGGAATGAAGTGAAATAAATGTGAAGGTGTCCAATGTAGGGAATAATAGGCGAACCTTTAGAAATTAGTGGTCATAGCAAGTGCAGTATAGGTAGGAAAGTATTAATTTCAAATTTTTGAGGAATTTTATTTGAAATTAAGATAAATATATAAAATCAAATGGTAGGCAAAATCTAGAGATAGAAACTAACCCTAGGAAATTTTTAGGTGAACTAGGGCTAGAACAAGGTACTAAGTAGGAAAATATTAGACCAATAAATGACTAAGACATTATGGTAAATGGTCAAAAGGTCACTATAGAAAAAAATAGAGTCAACCCTATCGACTCAGTTCATAAGGAAAGAGAGAAATAGGGGCCAAATACATAGCAATAAACTGATATAATATCATTGAATATGGTCAATTGCATAGCAGTAGGTCGATATAGTTTGAAATAAGATGATGGCCAACATAGTACCCTTTAATTGATGTAGTTGGTAATATGTAGTTGATATAGTTTGCTAAAAGGGGTCGACTACATACTAGAGGGACGTTGTAGTATGATAAAGTTGGAAAAAGGCTGATTTAGTATCAAATAGGCTGATATAATTTGAAATAAAAGGGCCAACTATGTATTAGTGGGTTGATATAGTATAACAAGATTGTGACAAGGCTGATTTAGTATCAAATAGGTTGATGGTGTACAAAAATAATAAAACTAGAAAACTAAATCATGTAAGCTATGACATATTTAATTTTTAAATTTTTAAAAATATTTAAGAATGTATTTTATTATTATGACATCAAGATTTGATACATCTTATATTGTTTTATATTTTGTAGAGATGCCAAAGATTTTGGTGCCTATTAGGTACGTCTTTGCTACCATATCTATTAGAGTGGTTAGCAGATGTGGATAGGGCTTGACTAGTTACCTTGGGCTTCAAAAACAATATGGAGATGAGATGGATCCCTTTAAGTGTTGATCTCATTTTCATGTTCCTAGGAGCATAAGAATGGTTGACTAACACTTTTTTATGGGAGATGGAGGGGGACACCATAGAGGTGGTTATTACTTTGGAGGATGTCCATGCATTGCTTGTAATTTTGATAGGTAAGACATTGGTGATTTGTGATACACTGGAGGTAGAATATGATAGATGAACATTATTCGAGTGTGCTACATACTCGGATAGGATCTATCCTAGTTTGTATGTGAGCTTGTTTGATGTTTATCTTGTGACCATTCTAGACATCTAGAAGGCTATGATAGGATTTATGATAGAACAAGTATTATGTAACAAGTTAGATGAAAAGGTACCATTGTATGTGATAGATTTATACCAATCAATTTTAGATCAGGGAGTGCTATATGATTTTGGTTCTATCATCTGGGTTTAGTTCATGCATGATATGTATGGGATGTTATCTTAGGGATAGAAGATGATAGGACCTATGATATGTTTGAACACATGGATATATAAAATGTTACTTATGTATCAGTTGGATAGATTATACCATGTGGTTGATGATAGGTTTCCTTGAGTAATTTTATGGAGGTAGGACCATATATAATGGGCCTTGTCCATGATCCAACATTATAGACTATCACATGAAAGCAGATAATGTGGTAGCCATACACTCACATAGGTGCCATATGGCTGAGTTGGGCTACCATTTCTTTAAGTTTAGCATGTGTGTGGATCAAAATATACTAGACTTCATGGTTGGATCCTCATCTAGTGGTTCGTATACCTAGATAATTGGAAATTCCCCATCTGATGGCCCTTCTAGTAGTGCCTACTTATTAGGCATGACATGCTATAGAGATAAGAGGGAGAGGAGGTGGAGGGGTACCTATGGAGATATTAGTGATTAGGACTAGATTGAATAGACAATGGGTTTATCAATAATTAAAGTAGGGATAGGAGGAGATGATGTTATGGATGTGGATGCAAGGGAGGAAGGAGCATAGTAAGCACCATAGTAGAGGTGGTAGATTCCACCACAAGCTCATCAAATATGGAAACACCATCAAAGTGAGGTGATGATTTTAATGTAGGGGGATTTCATAGTGGTTTTAGGACATAGTTGGTCCATAGAGATACCACTAAGGAGAGGACCACAATGGGCTTGAGTGGTAACTCCTAGATTTGCATTGTTATAGAGGTAATCGATGAAGGAGCTGCTCAACAAGTAAGTAGATGGTAAGAATTGTTATATTAGGTATTTATTTTCCCAAATTTATTTATTTAGGAATATTATTTCTTAGTCACTTAGATTTTTCCTACATTTGGGGATATGCTTGTTTAGGTGGAGTTTGTGTGCCATAGCTTTAACCAGAAAATTAGGATGTAACTCCTCTCCATTTTTTATGGAAGAGTTACATCTTTATTTTGAGCTGCTTTGACCACACTTTTTGGAGGAGTTAAATTTATATTATAGGGTATCTTTGACCACCATTTGTGGAGGAGTTACTTATCACTCCTATGTGTATGCTTCACTTGAGGAGTTTTTTCATTTAATGAATATTTGGGCTTTATTAATTTTGGTTGCAATACTTATTTTGTGATTTAATTTAGATATGACTCTTTTGGTGGTGTGCACTTTCGTCTTGTCTTATGTGACCATTCAACCTTGCATGTGTTTTGTCTAGACTAGAAACATACTCCGATATGGTATCAGATCGAACCCAATAAATGTTTGTCTAGTCTTGTTAGTTGTTAGCTTTCATTTGAAATATAAAATTTATTTGCTTGTATTGTAACACAATTTTTTTGAGGGATTGGAAAAATATTCTAGGAACTTTAAAAAACTCAAAAATCTTGGGATTCTTTTTTTGCTAAAATCTCAAGTTTTTTTGAATTAGTCCTTTAGACTGTATGGGCTTGTTGTGTGGATTTGGTTTTGTTCTTAGATTGATTCTTGTGTGGTTCTAGGTGTTTTTTTTTTTTTTAGAACTAGGTGCATGAAGAAAGATCCTCTATAAATGCAAAGGGTCTCATGGTCTCTCCATGACTTTCTCTCTATTTCACATCCCTTCAAATATACTTGAAATGTTTTACGACATGCGTGGACCATTTTTTAATATTGTATTGGCCATCACAACATCTCTAAACCCCTCTTGGACCTAATTTGATGCCACATGCATTTGGTCTAATTTGGCCTATGTCCTACTCTTGGACCTCATTCAAGCCTGTTGTTGTTCTATGACCTCACTTTGGCCTACATATTGCTCTTGGACCTCATTATGGCTTGTGTGTTGTTCTATAGACTCACTCTAATCTATGTGATACTTTTGGACCTCATTATAACATGTATGTTGTTCTACAACCTCACTTGACATGCCTTTAACTTCATGGCCCATCTAGACCTGCATACCTCTCCCATGACCTAAGGCTCACTTACTAGAAGCCTACAAAACCTTCTTCTCATGCCTCCATAGCTCTTTTCAATTTGTATTCTGAAAAAACTATTCCCTTTCTTCAAAACCACCTTTTCATCAAATTTCTTTGTTTTTGGAATTATTAAGGAGTTTATTTGTTTGTGCTGGGCAGGAATTTTTTTAAAATCTCAAGCCATTTTCACAAAATTCTTTATAATGTCTTAAAAATTCAATTATTTTTTCATTGACTTTACAATGTAGCTTTTATTGAGAAGGTGATTGCTTGAAAAAATCAAGGCAGAATATTTTTAAAATGTATTACGTATTTTTTTATAAAACAATATTTATTATAGGAAAGCCATGATCATTAGGGGATATAAGGTGTATTTTTTTAAATTTTTTTTAAGTTAAAAAATAATAGATTGAAATGTGAGTAATTTTTTTTAGAAAGTGGGGGATGGAAAGTTTTTTTTGTAATTCTCTTCATATTTTCACATGTCAAAGACTAGAGGGTGAGGTCCAGTCTGGTAGGTGGACAAACCCCCTCACATTCAAAACTTCATTTTTCTCTCTCAGTTGCTCAATTTTTTATTTGTACTAGTCTTACTTAGATGCATTTTGGATGGAGCCTGACTTCCTCATTATGTTTGTAAAAACTTGTCTTTTCAACTTGCAATAATTTCTCTAGATAAAATATAGGTTGAGTTCAATGTCTTTTGATTGTGCATTTGAAACATTTTGGGGTGGGGTTCACCATTTCATAGTTCAGGGGGGTTTTACTTTATTTTATAGCACTTTCCATTTTGTTCTCCACTTTTATTTTTGAAACAACTACAACTTGCACTATTATTACAACTCAACTCAACACTAAAATGGATTCAGGCTCAATCAACCCACTAACTCTATTTAACTATCATGAATAGAAAATCAAGATGTTAATAATTCTAAGGAGTAAGGGTTTGTATAGGATAACCATGGGTGATGAAATTGAACCTATCATAAATGCAGATAAAGTTAAGTGTTATAACCGTAGTGATGAAGCCTATGGGTTATTATGTCTTTCTATGGCACATGATCTCCTATTTTACTTAGAGCCTACCAAATCACCCCATGATGTATGGACCATTATAGAAAAATGATTTGGGGAGAAATATGTGATGAGAGGTCATGATCTTGAGAATGAACTCATTAGTCTAAGTCCTCACAACTTTGACACCCTTCAATATTTCCTCACTAAGTTCAAGTCCTTAAGATTTCATTTGAAATAATGTGGGATAAAGAAATAAGATGACCAACTTGTTATTTCTATACTCTCTAAACTAGGTCCTGACTATTCAATATTTGTCTCTACTTTCCATGCCACTAAAAGTGCTTTGGGCACTACATGAAAAATGCCCTCTTTAGATGCTTTCATTGTCAACTTAACTAGGAAGCAAGACAAGTTAATCCAGATGATCACATTGAATTCCACAAAAATTCTAGCCCTAATTGATGGGAATGGGAGAACAAATACTTCAAATAAAGAGAACAAGAAGAATAATAAAGATAAAGAGAAGAAGAAAGAATCAACCTCTACCAAAACCAACACTAAAGCCTCTTATTCTAATGAAAAACCTAAGAAAGAGAAGGTTAACTATGCCTACTATAAGAAAAGTGGGCATGATAAACACAAGTGCATGAAGAAGCAAATAGATCACCTAACTCATCTTTTATATAAGAAAAACATAGGTTTTCCTAAGTAAATCAATCAAAATTCATCTACCCAAGATTATACTAAGGCAAAGGGCAAGGAGAAAGAGAAAGAAAAGGTCAAGGCTCTTATAGTAGTTACAACTTCAACATCTTGATGGGTCATTCACTTGGGTGCTTCTCAGCACATGGGCTCTTCACTTCTTGAGTTTTATTCCTTAGAACCTTATGTCATGGCTTCTATCAGTTTGGGTGATGACACTTCTATACCAGTTATAGGGAGAAGGTTTGTTGAAATAGATGTAAGAACATTTAATAATGTTCTAAGTGTTCCTTCTCTTTCAACCAATCTCCCATCCATGTATCAAATCATGTTTCTACCATATTTAATTGTCATCAAGGAGTTGCATAGTCATTATATAGTAGTAGTGGGTAAGGAAGATCACCAATCTATGTTATGCACCTCCTCACATTTTGAACCTGATTTTTCTCTGAATGTATTACTGACTCATTTAAATGGAGTTAAAAAATTATGGCATGAGAAAATTATCCACCTTAACTATAACTATCTTGAACTAATTATAAAAAATGACATGGTCATGGGCTTGCCTCGATTCTAATTCTCTAAGGGAATTTGTGAGGGTTGATTTCTTAAAATCACCTCGAAGAAAATTTTGACAATGGAAAAGCTTGGAGGGCTTCACAAGCATTGGAGTTAGTTCACAGTGATGTATCTGGGTCTTTTTCTAGTATATATTTTACAATGGATAAGTATATTCTATTGGAAACACAATGACTAAGATGGGTGGGGTGAACTAGTCTCTTTAAATATTCTTAACATTCCTTTAACCATCAAAGGAATGTAAATATATAACAATGCATAAATAGTCATTCAGATGAGCATAACATAAGAAACACACATATGAGTGGGAAACCCTCAAGGGGAAGAAAACCCATTAATATCTACACATGGAATATAGTCCTATAATTCAAAATGTCAAATTTAGTGAATTACCAACTTCACATGGAGAACCAACCCCAACTAGTTAAGCACCAACCTATCTAGGATTTAACAAGCACCCCCTTACAAGGAGGCACCAACCCCCTAGACGACTCATCACCAACTAAACCACATAATTGATTTTATAACCTTTATATCACCTTGTTTATCAACCCATTGATGATGACCACCTCTTCATCTTGTTATAGTCTTATCCCTCTCAAACTGCCTTTTAGGCCTCTTTACTCAACTAGCCCTATTCTTGACTTGATTAGGTCATCTGACCTTGATTTTCATACACATCAACCATATTATATCTTCATTATAGTTTTTATAAACCCTTATTATGGTCTAAAATACCTCCTTTATCTATTCAATGTACTATATCCTTCATTTTAACTCACAAATTCTCTAACTAGTCAATTAAGCTTATTAGGCCTTGTTCTTATACTAGGCTCTTGCTCATACACCTCTTGGTCAACCATACATACTTGAACACTTAGACTTAAAAAAAATAAGCCTTATTATATTCCACAAACATTAATCAAACATCACAATATATTAGTCATAGCATATAAGAGCGAAACCTCTTTTATGCTTTAAGGAGACCTAATTCAATTAGGACTTCATTAGCACACGTTGCCCTTTGATCTTCTTGGAGAAATTTAAAAATTCATAAATAGAATGAACTCTTCATATGCGACTTATATGGACCTATAATAATATCTTATTATTTAAATGACACTTTTTAGGTCTAACTACCACTTGAATAATGCCATTAGTATTGTTCACAATTATGCCTGTGTATACGTAGAAAGTATGTCTTGAACTACTGAAGATAAAACAATGTTTTCCCACACAACCATGACAATAAAACATATATAAAACCTTAAATACCTCAAAAAATTAACCAAGTGTATTATACTTCATTACACTGGGTAAAAGGACTCAAAAACACTCTTACAACTTGCTCACTCAGAACTGCGAGTTTTCCTTAAAGACCAGTCATGGTGATTTTGATCTTCAACACATGTATGACCAATTTCAAAGACTCCTAATGAATTTGTATGATACTATGTGATAATTATACCATTATTATATATAAATATAACATTTTCAAATGACAATATTGGTCTTTTAGAGCAATATCATAATCTTGTACCTTAATGTCTCATCTGAACCAGACAGGTCAACTTATGAGCAAAATTTTCATCATAATCACTAACCTAAAACCTTGTGAACATACTTGAAACATCATATAATACCTATGTACATGCTCACATACTCACACTTTCCTTAGAAACTTAACCTCATACCTCATTTGGCCACCATCTCTCTCTTTGCTCTCTAGAACTTGACCTATAAACCACATTAGTCCTTTAAATTAACCTTCTAACCACTATACAAGATCCAAATACCTCATATACATTTCATATAACCTCTTATCATGCCCAAACACTACACTAAATCCTTAATATTCCTTGGAAACACCTCATGACACCTCATTAGGTTAGGGAGGGTCTAGAACTAGTCTAGTTGTAGACTTGGACTTAAGGTCTTACCCATATAGGCTCACCTTAAAAATCTCCTGAGTGCTTTAATGACTCATATTCATACTCAAGAAACTTTATACAACCACCCATTTTTGTGTGTAATTATATCACCAAGACACCATGATCAAACCTTCTTACTAAGACTGTACATGTCATGACTAGTGCCATGATTAGGCTTTTTAAGTCTTTGAAAATTGACAACTAACCTTGAAACACTCTTTGATACTTATACACCTTACTTACATGCCTTTCATGCTCCTAAAACAATTTCATATCTCTAAATTATTCTATCAAATAAGAACATTCTTAAATGACCTCATGAAAACCTTATTAATAGCCTTTGACATCAATGCCAAACCTCAAAAATAGGAATAATGCTCAATAATCTCCCCTTTTTTCATTTATGCAAAAACATATTGTAAGCTGATCATTCTTATCTCCCCATTGATATTTCTCCCATTTTTACATAAATGATAAAGTGGTGTTTGCAACTTCTTAGATCACACTCCTTGCAACCAAACTACTCAATACATAAGACTATGAGTTTATGAGACATAATAAAAACATGATCCCCCTATCTCCATGCATACCTTCTTAGAATAAATCACCTTTTCTTAGATCTAATGAACATGATTAGCTCCCCCTATGTACTTTGGCTTCTTTAATGATTTTTAGGGGAAAAATTACACCCCATTCCTGCCTTATGTATGAATTAGGGATCATGAGCTATGCATTCTCCACCGTTAGATACACCTCTTAATCAAAGGTTCAAATTAGTCATGCCAAAAATAGAAACGCGGACTCAACACTAATAGTTAAACTTATCATGCAAACAATCTGTTCATCCATGAAAATAGACTCCTGAAATGCATAGGTGACCAACATCGGTCCCTGTCTGCCTACATATGACTGACATCGGCTGATCCATAATCAATGTCAGCAGCCTCTAGTCGATCCTTGACTGATGTCGGTCAATCCTAACCGATGTCAGCGACTGTGTAATTACAGTAACCTTGCATTTGCTCATTTGGTGAAGCTTTTAGCTCCACAACTCAACAATCTCCCACTTAGAGATAAATAGCTGCACTTGTACCTGTACAGCAACATCCTCTAGCTTGTTTCTCCATCTTCAAGCTCAATCTTGAAGACCAACAAAATTTGAATGAAGATTCAACTTCTCCTTTATTACCAGCTTTGTTAACATATCAGTAGGGTTCTTATCTGTATGGATCTTTTCTAGCTTCAACTCACCATCCTCTAATACCTATCTAATGAAGTGGTACCTAAGCTGTATATGTTTGGTTCTTGAATGAAAGGCTGAATTCTTTGCCAAATGAATTGCACTTTGACTATCACTATATAATCTATAACTCTCTTGCTCCTTTCCCAACTCTTCCATGAACCGAGTCATCCATATCATCTCTTTGCTAGCCTCTGTGACTGCAATGTATTCTACCTCTATAGTAGACAAGGCAATAACCTTCTGCAACTTTGAAATCTAGCTAACTGCCATACCACCAACAGTGAACACATAACCTGTGGTGCTTCTCCTACCATCCAAGTCACTTGCCATATCCGCATCTACATACCCATGTAGAGAAGTGTTTGACCCTCCATAGCATAAATGCCTACTGCTGGTCCCTCTCAGATATCTGAGAATCTATTGAACTGCTTTCCAGTGTTCCTTCCTTGGATTGGCCATGAACTTGCTGACAACTCCCACTGCTTGGGCAATATCAGGTCTAGTACATGCCATTGTATACATTAAGCTCCCAACTACTGAAGCATATGGAACTCTACTCATGTACTCCACCTCATCATGTGATTTAGGACACTATTCTTTTCTCAACTTGAAGTGTCCAGCCATAGGTGTGCTTATCGGTTTTGCATCCTGCATATTGAACCTTTCCAACACCTTGTTCACATAATCCTTTTGAGACAAAATCAAACTATGATTTTTCCTGTCTCTCTTAATACTCATGCCAAGGATTTTCTTTGCTGCTCCTAAATCCTTCATGGAAAATGTGTGAGCTAATTTTACCTTAAGCTCAGTAATATCCTGCATGTGTGAACCTGCAACAAGCATATCATCTACATATAGCAACAGGATAATATATCTACCATTATCCAATCTCTTAAAATAAACACAATGGTTAGATTGACATCTAATAAAGCCATGCTTTGTCATAAACCTATCAAATCTCAAATACCATTGTCTTGGAGCTTGCTTAAGACCATATAAGCTTTTCTTCAACCTACACACAAGTTTCTCCTTACCTTTGACCTCAAAACCTTCCGGCTGATCCATATATATTTCTTCATCCAAATATTCATGAAAAAACACTGTCTTAACATCAAGCTGCTCAAGATGCAAATCCTCAATAGCAACTAAAGACAATATAGTCTGAATAGAAGTCATTTTTACTACAGGAGAAAAAATTTCACCAAAATCAATACCTGGTTTCTGTGCAAATCCCTTTACTACCAACTTGGCCTTATGTCTCATTTGTCCATTCTCACCTTCCTTTAACCTGTAAACCCATTTTTTTTTAGTGTTTTCTTTCTAGCTGGCAACTCAACCAAATCCCACATTTGGTTCTCTTTCAAGGAATCAATTTCCTCATTCATGCCAAGCTCCCACTATTTTCGAGATTCTACCTACATTGCCTCATCAAAACTTTTTGGTTCTCCACCATCAGTGAGCAACAAGTAGAATAATGAAGGGAAATAACGAATTGGAGGTTTACTTACCCTTTCTAACCTCTTCATGGGCGTTTGAGACTCATTCATTGCTTGTTGTCTACCCAAATTCTCTGTCAATGACCGATCCTGGTCATCTCTTGGTCTATACTTGACCGATGTCGGTTCCACTTGACCGACGTCAGTTCTTATCTGACTGACATCGATTACTGCCTGACCGATGTTAGTTCCTTTATGACTGACATCGGTTCTTGCCTGATCGATGTCAGTGTTTGTGTTTTCCTATGTAAAAATTATTAACCACGAGCTCATTTTGGATCATCACCTAGTCCAAATCAACATTGCCCTACTCAAAATTATTTAGCTTCTTGAGCTAATCATTGTACATCACCTTCTCATTGAAAAAAACATCACGGCTTTTAATAATTTTATTAGTTCCTAGATTCCACAACCAGAATCTGAAATCTCCAAAGCCATAACCAATAAAAGTACACCACATAGATTTAGCATCCAGCTTCTTTCTATTTTCTTTATCAACGTGCACAAAAGCTTCAGAACTAAAAACTCTGAGAAATGAAAGATCTACCTTTTTACCTATCCAAGCCTCTTCTAGAATTCCACCATCCAGAGTAGTAGAAGGTCCTCTGTTAATCAAGTAAACTATAGTATCTACAGCTTCTGCCCAAAATTGTAAGGGCAAACTAGCATGTAACCTCATACTCCGTGCACACTCCATTATTGTTCTGTTCATCCTTTTAGCAACTCCATTTTGTTGGGGTGTCCTTGGAACCATCCTTTCCCTACGTATTCCACTCATAGAACAGTAACTGTTAAAACTCACCACCATTGTCAGATCTAAGGCACTTCAATCTCAAACCTGTTTCATTCTCAACCAAAGCTTTCTATTTTTTAAATGTGTCAAAAACATCAGATTTCTTGTTTATGCAATAAACCCATACCTTTCTTGTAGCATCATCAATGAAAGAAACATAATATTGTGATCCTCCAATAGAAGCTACCTGAGCTGGTCCCCACACGTCTGTGTGAACAAGTTCCAACTTGTGCTTCTTCTTTGTTGACCCAGTTTTGAGAAATCTCACTCTCTTCTATTTCCCAAATATACAATGCTCACAAAAATCTAGATCTATGCTTTTCAAATCTGAAAGCTTACCTTTTGACTTAAGAATGGTCATTCCTTTCTCACTCATGTGGCCAAGCCTATAGTGCCACAACTTTGCATCTACATCTGAAGTAGATAAAACAAAAGGAGAATAATTAGTAATACAATTACATAAATAGAGAGTACCTACTCTCTTACCTCTGGCTAATACAAGTGCACCCTTGGAAACCTTCCAAGATTCAGCTGTGAGAGTTACTATGCAACCCTCATCCCCCAACTTTCCTGCAAAAATTAGATTCCTCTTTAGGATGGGTACATGCATGACATCCTTAAACACCCATGTGTTGCCATTCTGCAATTTTAGTTGCACTTTTCTTTTGCCAACAATTTTACAAGGCTCATCATCCCCTAAATAAACTTTTCCAAAATCTCTCTGAACATAATCATTGAAAAATTCTCTATTTGGGGTTGCATGGAAAGAGGCACTAGAATCTACAACCCAAGATTCTATTCTATTATCCAAAGAAAGTGTAAAAGCATCTTGTGCAACAATACCTACAACTTTTGCTTCTTCTTTACCTTCATGCTAATTTTCTTCTTTAACTTTCAACCAGCAATCTTTCTTTGCATGCCCTATCTTTCCACAATTCTAGTAGGTTATTTTTCTTCCATTTCTGGATTTGGATCTACTTCTCATCTTTGACTTTGACCTTGATCTCCCTTGCTTGCCCTTCTCTTTTTGCCTTCCCCTACTTTCAACACTTAAAGCATTACCTGATGATTCTCCTGTGCTTTTCCTGTGAGTTTCTTCATTCAAGATTACACTAACAACATCATCAACTTTCAAGATATTTGTATCAGATGCAGTATTACTAACTGCCATTACCAAACTATGCCAACTTTCAGGTAAAGAGCATAAAATTAAGAGAGCCTTAAATTCATCATCAAAAACTATTTTGATTGAATTTAATTGATTTACTATTGCATGGAAATCATTAAGATGACTAGATACAGATCCACCTTCCTGCATTTGCAAATTAAATAATTGCTTCATAAGATATACCTTATTTGAATCTGAGGGATTTTCATATAAATTTTCAAAAGTATCCATTAACTCTACCGTTGTCTTTGCCTGTGATAAGTTGGAAATCACAAAGGATGCCAGACTCAAACTTATAGATCCCAGAGCATTTCTATCAAGAACATTCCATTTTTCATCTTGCATATATGTGGGATTGCTTGAAACCCCACCCAATGGTAAGTACAGATCTTTCTGATACAGATAATATTCTATCTGCATCTTCCATAATTGATAATTCTTGCCATTAAACTTCTCCATTCTTAGCTTGCTTTCTTCTGCCATTGCTTTACTCCCACTCAATCAACCCCTATGAGTGACATGTAATCAACACACACTAACCTGATCTGATACAACTTGTTAGTAAACCTAAGCTCTGATACCACTTGTTAGGATCTTACAGATACAATTGATTACTTTTGTGTAAGCAACTAAACACGGAATTAAACTAGAATAATAAGTAACTAGAAATCAAAATTGGCAAAGAATAAGAGATACAAGAAACAATGAAAACTTGTATTAAACTCTTCCAAAAGGAAATACAATTGAAGAAATCTCTCTTTCTTCCACACCTCTTAGATGTATAGATCTCTTTCCCTCAAGAGTTCTCTCTCACAATTACAAACACAATTTAGCTGCTTGAATTGATTCACCCTTTTTCTCATCTACAAGCTATGAAGATCTATCCCTATTATATAAAATTAAGGATCATGAGCTATGCATTCTCCACCATTAGATACACCTCTTAATCAAAGGTTCAAATTAGTCCTGCCAAAAATAGAAATGCGGACTCAACACTAACAATTAAACTTATCATGCAAACAATCTATTCATCCATGAAAATAGACTTCTGGAATGCACAGGTGACTGATGTCAGTCCCTATCTGCCTACATATGACCAACATCAACTGATCCATAACTGATGTCGATAGCCTCTGGTCAATCTCTGACTGATGTCGATCGATCCTGACCGATGTCGGTGACTGTGTAATTACAACAACCTTGCATTTGCTCATTTGGTGAAGCTTTTAGCTCCACAACTCAACACTCTCTTATAAAATGATACATGATGTGAATGTTCCTTGTCCTTGAGTACATGACAAGGTTTTTTGACATACTTATAACACTTATGTTGTCATAATAGATAGGGATAAGACCATCATACTCCACCTTGTAGTATTTTAGGGTCTGTCTCATCCATAGGACCTAAGTGCAACATGAAGTTGATATAATGTACTTAGCCTCATAAATGGATAATGGTACAGATGGTTTCTTCTTACTTATCCATGAAACTAGTCACCCAACCAAGAAGAAAGCTCCTCTGTTGGTAGTCTTCCTATCATCTTTACTTCTTGCCTAGTCTACATCTGTGTAGGATGTCAAATTAAACTCTTTGCTTCTTGGATACCACAATCCATTCTCCATAGTCCCCTTGAGATACCTGAGTATCCTTTTGACTACTTACAGATGATTCTCCTTTAGATCTTCTTGAAACCTTTCCACAATACCTACTAATTGCATGATGTTAGGTCTAGAGGTTGTGGTGTATAACAAACTTCCAATCATTGACCTATATGATGTACGATTGACCTTTGAATACTCATCATCCTTATTAAACTTACACCCTATGATCATGGGTGTACTCACTGCCTTGAAATATTCCACCTCAAAGTTATTCAACATCTCTCTTATGGACTTGGCTTGTGAGATGAATATACCTTTTTCATATTGAGTGACTTTCAACCCAAGAAATAATGATAGTTATCCTATAATGGAAATCTACAACTCTTTCTCCATCACCTCGGCAAAGGCCTTGGTCATGTTTTCATTATTTCCACCAAATATGATGTTATCCACATAGACAACTACTATCAACTGATGGTCTTATTTTATATTTATGTATAGATTACTATCTATAATTCCTCTTTTGAATCCTTGATCCAACAACTACCTGTCTAACCTAGAATACTAAGCTCTAAGAGCTTGCTTTAAACTATAGAGAGCCTTTTTAAATTTACAAACATAGTCTTTATCATATGATAGTGAGAACCACTCAGGTTGCTCAATGTACACTTCCTCTTCCAAATTTCCATTCAAAAACATAGGTTTGACATCCATCTGGTATACCTTAAATCCTTTGAATCTTGCATATATTATAAATAATCTAATGATATCGATTCTTACTACTGGTACAAACATTTCCTAAAAGTTTACCCCTTCAAATTATGCATATCCCTTGCATACTAATCTATCCTTGTGCCTAGTGACTTCTCCATCTTCATTCAACTTGTTTCTAAACACCCATTTTGTGCCTATGACATTCTTATCTTTAGGCCTAGGAACTAGTTCCCAAGTCTCAATCTTATCTATTTGGTTTAACTATTCATTCATAGCACCTATCCAAAAAAAAAATTTACTTGCAGATATAAGACTCTTAGGTTCAATCTTTGATAATAGAGAAACATTTTCTTGATTTATATTACTTACCAATATTCTCCTTGTTTGCATACTTGCATTCTTGTTGCCAATAATTTGATATTTAGGGTGATCTCTTTGCATCTATCTTGAGGTTCCTTTTGATTCTTGTCTCTCTTCAACATCTTCTTCTTCCTCATCACTCTCTATAGTCTCATCTTCATTATTGAAGTCTAGATTCTCTAAAGTGTCCTTTGATTATGAGTATGATTTCATTGTCTCATCAATCTTCACATTGGTAATTTCCACTATCTTTTGTAGCCTCTTATTATAATATCTATAGGCTGAGCTCATTAATGAGTATCCTTATAATATGCCTTCATTATATATGGAATCAAACTTTCATAAGTCTTCATCATCTCTTTTGATGATACATTTACTCCCAAACACACTAAAGTGCTCCACATTGGCAAGTCTACCCTTCCATAGTTAATAAATAGTCGTGTTTCCATTAGTCCTTATTTATCCTCTATTTAAAATGTAAACAATAATGCTTATTTATTCTCTTTAATATCCATCAGATAATATAGACTCATTTATCATAGTTCTATCCATCTCTTAAACTGTCATATTCTTCCTTTCCACTACCTCATTCTGCTAAGGTGTCCTAGCTACTGAGAATTATCTCCTTATTTTATGAACCTCAAAAAATTCATCAAACTCATTGGACCAAAACTCTCCTCCTCTATAAGATCTTAGGCATTTTATCTTCCCATTCTTCTCATTCTCAACAAGATCCTTGAATGCCTTGAACTTGTCCAGAGCTTTTAACTTTTGTTTGAAGAATGTAATCCAAGTCATTCTTGTATAATCATCTATGAGTACTATGAAGTAGCTATCTCCTTGAATGTTTTGAATTTGTATAGGCCCACATAGTTTAGTGTGTATTAACTGGAAGGGTCTTGTAGTAGAGTACTCCTTGGACTTGAACCTTCTTCTTGTTTGTTTACCATGTTGACAAGCCTTGAAAAGCATGTTAGTAGGTTTGATGATCTTAGGCATGTTCTTCATAGACTTCTTAGTGCTAATATTAACTAGATTTTCAAATTTTAGGTGACCTAACTTTATGTGCCATATCCAAATTTCATCTATCTTTATAATGAAGCATCTTTCCTTCTTGATCTCATTCAAGACATATAGATTGTTCATAGTCCTCTTAGCATTGGCAATTAGTCTTCTTGATTTGGATATCCTTATCTCAGACCCTCTATCATGAAAGATTAGTGTGTGTCCTTGATTTCACATTTTACTTACACTAAGCAGGTTATGTTTCAAGCCTTCCACATACAACACATTTTATGTCTTGGTCTTCCCATTGTCCAAGCTCAACACACCTTTTCCAACTATATTGGTAGTTGTGTTGTCTCCAAACCTTAATGTTCCTATAACATCCTTTTTTAATGAGATAAACTCATTTATATCTCCTATCATGTGGCTTGAGTGACCATTATCTATGTACCATTTCGTGTCTTAATCTTAAATGTGAAAGGAAATCTAAGCTAGCATAGAATCTTCTTTGGTCTGTTGTTCCTCGGCAAATAATCCATCTTGACTCTTGAGTTTAGTATGACCAGTTCTAACTTGTTTTGGATTCCATACCAATGTTTGATTTTTCTTATGCATTATAGGATCTTCATATGTCTTGTTAAATCTTGAGGTCCTTCTATCTCTATTAGAGCAAAATCTTGCAATATCTCCTATATTATGATAGATGTAGCAAACAATATTTTTATACTTACCTCTTGATTGATTACTCCTTTTCCTATGGTCCCATGATGACTTATCCTTTATTACATTAGGATACTGATTGGTTTGTTCATGTTGGTAATCTTGACTTGTTCTTAATTCTCACACTTTCTCTCAAACTTGATTATCTTGTCTATGAGCTGCTCATGCTCAAACTTTAAGTAATCTAGCTCTATGTTCAATTAGTCATACTAAACTTCCTTTGACCTAAACCTTGTATTGACACCTTCTATCTAAAAATAAGATCCTTGATAGTCTTATTTTGATGCTTCAAATTATCAAGGGTACTTATGAGCTCTTACTCAAGGTCTAATGTATCTTTTCCTTCTTCACTATCATAATAGACTTCTTCATCATACATGTTGTCTTCTTCCTTTTGATCACAAGACATCTTGTGCTTCTCAGGGTCACCTTCAAGCTGTTAGAATTATTTTAAAGGATCACACTCTGATATAAATTATTATAAACATAATGAATGAGAGGGGGGGGGTGAATCAATCTTAAAACATTCTTTCTTGTGCACTATAACATTCCTTGAACCATCAAATGAATACAAAGATATAACAATGCATAAAGATTCATTAATATGAGCATAACATAGGAAACACCCATATGAGTGGGAAAACCTCAAGGGGAATAAACCCATTATTCTATGCACATGTAATATAGTCATATAAGTAAAAATATAAAATTTATTGAAGCATCAACTTTACATGGAACACTAACCCTAACCAACTAAGCACCAACCCAGATAGCCTTTAGCGATCACCCACTTGCAAGGAGGTACCAACCCCCTAGATGACTCAACATCAACTCATCCACCTGATTTATTTGATCACCTTTAGATCACCTTTTTTCTAAACCAACTAATGATGACCAAATCTTCATCTCTTCAGACTCTTATCCCTTTCAAACTATCGTTTAGGCCTCTTCACTCAACTAGCCTAGTTATTGACATGATTAGGTCATCTGACCTTGATTTTCATATATGTTAACCCTATTAGATATTCATGATAGGTTTTTTATACCCTTACTATGGTATAAAATCCCTCTTTCATCTCTTTAATGTACTATATCCTTTTCTTCAACTCACTCATTCTCTAACTAGTCAATTAGGCTTATTAGGCCTTGTTCTTATACTAGGCTCTTGCTCATACACCTCTTGGTCAGCCATATACACCTTCCCACTTATAATTTAAAAAAAAAAGAATTATGAAATTATAAAAACATTAATAAAGCATTACTATAGGTCATTCATATCATATATGACCGAAACCTCTTTTAGGCCTTAACAAGACCTAATTCAATTAGGCTTTCATTAGCACACATTACCCTTTAATCTTCTTGGAGCACTTTCAAAATTCATAAATGATAGGAAAAATTCATAATCTAATAAAACATACATATAATAATATATTCTTATTTATATTACACTTTTTATCTCCAACCACCACTTGAAGCGTGCCATTAATACTGTTCACAATTAGGTCTGTGCATACCCAAAAAAGTCTATCTTGAACTACTAAAGATAAAATACTATTTAACCACACAACCATGACAATAAAACATATATATATATATATATAGAACCTTAAATACCTCAAAAAATTCACCAAGTGTACTATACTTCATTACACATGGGAAAAGGACTTAAAAACACTCTTGCAACTTGCTCACTCAGAACTGCCAATTTTCCTTACATATTAGCCATGGTGATTTTGACCTTCAACAACTATATGACCACTTTAAAAGACTCATAATGAATTTGTATGATACTATTTTATAATTATAACATTATTAGATATAAATATAACATGGTCAAATGATAATATTGGTCTTATAGACCAATCTCATAATCTTGTACCTCACTATCTCATCTGAACCAAATAGGTCAACCTATGAGAAATATTTTCATCATATTCACTAACCTAAAACCTTGTAAACATAATTTAAACATAATATAATACCTATTTCCATGACCACATACTCACACCTTCCTTGGAAACTAAACCTTATACCTCATTTGGCTACCATCTCTCTCTTTGCTCTCTAGAACTTGACCTGCAAACCACTTTAGTCCTTGACATTGACCTTCTAACCACATTAAAAGATCTCAATACCTCATATACATGAAATATAAACACTTATAATTCTTAACCACTTCCATATATATTTCATATGCCTTGGCAACATCTCATGCCAACTCATTATGTCAAGCAAGGTCTTGAACTAGTCTAGTTGTAGACTTGGACTTAAGGTCTTACCCCTATAGGCTCACCTTGAAACTCTCTTGAGTGATCCAATGCCTCATATGCATGATAAAAAAACTTTATACAACCATCTATGCATGTGTGCACTTATCTCACTAATCCACCATGCTCAAACCTTCTTACTAAGACTTTACATGCCATGACTAGTGCCATGATTAGGCTTCTCAAGCACTTGAAACTTGACAACTGACCTTGAAACACTCCTAGATGCTTCTACACATTTATCACATACTTTATATGCTCCTTAAACAATTTCATACCTCTAAATTATGCTACCAAACAAGAACATTCTTTAATGACCTCATAAACACCCTCTTAAGAACCTTTGACATCAATGACAACATTAATGCCAAACCTCAACAACAGGAACAATGATCAACACATTCTCATTTTCATTGATGATTACTCTAGATATACATGGGTCTAATTTATTAATAAAAAGTTTGAAGTGTTTGAATATTTTTAAGACTTCAAGGCTCTTGTTGAGAAATAATCTGAGAAATCTATTAAGGTTATTCAAACTAACAATAAAGGTGAATATGTCAAAAATAGATTTGAGCAATTTTACACCACATAGGGGATTGATTTTTAGTAAACATTTACTTATATTCCTTCATATAATGGAGTTGTATAAGTAGTAATAGATATTTGAAAGATATGGCTAACTGTTTGATTCACTCCATATCCTTGACAACTCATTATTGCGCTGAAGCCATTAACTATGCCTTCTATATTCATAATAGGGTTTCTCCCAAAGCTTTGAAAGGCTTAGCTCCATTTGAAGCTTTGCATGGAAGGAAACTTGATGTCATAGATAGAGATATACATGGAGAAAACACCTAGGTTTTTTCAATATTATTATTTAGTTTGTAGACTTATCAAATCCATCTATAGCCTTAAATCAGCCCCTCGATCATAGTATACCAAGATGGATTCCTTTTTCCTTACTTTACGTTTCACCAATTATCATTTAGACCCCAATGTACACTTATTGCATGAATATTATTTTTTAATGATATTGGCCCTTTATGTTGATGATATTTTAATCACCAAGAGTTCCTAACCATTTATTGCAATGGTGAAGATATCTCTACAAGACATATTTGACATGACAGACTTAGATCTTCTGCATTACTTTCTTGGCATTGAGATTTCACAGTCTGATTTAAGAATTTCAATTTCACAACCCAAGTATTTTCTTGATATTTTATCTTAGTTTCACATGGTTAATTGTAAGACATATTTGACTCCCTTTATATTAGGATTAAAACTTGAGGCTGACTATTCTACACCTTTGGTTGATGCCATTCAATATCGACATCTTGTTGGTAGCCTCATTTATCTGACTCATACCAGTCCTAACATTTAATATGAAATAGGGATTATTTCATGATTCATGTAGGATCCCCATGAGTTGTAATATAAATAAACAAGTGGATACTCCACTACATTCAAGGATCTTATAGATTCAATATTTACTATAGATTTGGTACAAAGATTAACTTGGTTAGTTTTTTAGATTCAGATTACGCTGGTGATACTTAGAATCACAAGTCCACTTTAGGTTACAATTTTTATTTGGGTTCTGGTCCTATCAATTGGTCTATAAATACTCAAAATGTTATTTTTATATCTTCCATAGAGGAAGAGTACAAGGGAGCTATTAATGCATCTACTAAAGCTATTTGGCTTTAGGGGATTTTATCCAAGTTTGACATTCCTATCAGGGAGCCCACCATCTTCTATTGTGATAACTAGAGTACTATATAGATGTGTAGGAATCCAATTCAACACTAGAAAACCAAACATATTTAGGTTCACATGCATTTTATTTGGGATCTTATTCACGGTTAAGTCATCAACTTGAGATTTTTCTAGTCTTCAGAGTAGGTTACAGATATCTTTACCAAACCCTTTATCAAGAGCAAGTTCATTCATTTATGATCTCTTCTTGGGGTGCGGTCTACATCAACAATAATATCATGTTTAGGTGGGGCCTTCTAGCCTCTTCACTTATTTTATGTCTCTCTTTTAGGAGCAAATTTTTCCCTATGGGTTTTCTCCTTTTCTTTGCTTTATGAGGAATTGCTTTGTACATGGGTAACTGATCAAGCCTAGTTTTTGGGACCCATTTTTTTTATCTCACTACCTATCTAAGATTGGTTTATGGGTGGTGTTAGTGTAGTTATTTATTTTCACATATTTATTTATTTGGTAATATTATTTATTACTCACTTAGATTTTTCTTATAGTTGGGGATATGCTTGCTTAGGTGGAGTTTGTGTGTCATAGGTTTGATAAAAAAAAAAGGAAGTAACTCCTCTTCCACTTTTTATGGAATATTTTCATCTCTATTTGGGGGTCCTTTGACCACCTTTTGTAGAGGAGTTACACTTTTATTCCATGATGTCTTTGAACACCATTTGTGGAGTTACTCAACACTCCTATATGTATGCTTCACTTGAGGATTTATTTCACTTAATGAATATTTGGGATTTCTCTATTTTGGTTGTAATACTTATTTCATGATTTCATTTATCTATGGATATTTTGGTGGTGTACACCCACCTCTTGTCTTATGTGACCATTCGACCTTGCATACACTTAATCCAAACTAGGAACATACTCTGATAAGACTATGGTTGGTGATATTAGCATTGGTGAGAAATGTTTTAATTTGATTTAAGTTTTTGATATAGAAAACTAGTTATATCATTGATTATATATAATAGATAAATGATTTAATGTGTGTGTGTGTGTGTGTGTGATATGATGGATATCTATTTTTTGGTTTTATAGATCTTATGGTAGAGGAGGTCAGATAGGGAGCCCTAGTTATGGTTGTACATCATGACATTTTGGATAAGGTGTTGTCACCATACAACCCTACCATGTTAGATGATCATGTGGTTCCATCTACCCCAAATTAGGCAAGCTAGTTTATATTGGTGGGAGAGGTCATGAGATAGCTATAGGCATGAGATGATGGGTTACAACCATTGGTAGGGGTTGGAGTTGGAGAGGCTCAGGCCTGGAAGGCCTTAGCACAAGAGTGAGTCATGCACATGGAAAATAAAATCCAACTTGGATAGGTATAGACCCAGGTAAATAATATATAGGGATAGGTTGTTGGTTTGAAATCTTGGACTGCCTCTTTACAATGTACCATTTAGAGGGGTCAGTCATAGGCATCTATGGGTGGCAGAGCTAGGACAAAAGATAGACATGATGGATCATAGCCTTAGAGCTATAACTATTATATTTTATACTTTTTATTGTATAAAACACATGATAAATATATTTGTATGTATGTATGTATGTATGTATGTATTGATTTTGACAGTTCATTGATCTCATGAGTTGTACTTGAATTTGGATTTGGATGCATGGATATATTTCCTTTTTAGAACATGTATTTATTAGTTATTGAATATGCTATGGGAAATATATCATGTGTGATTTATTTTCTAGAATTATGTGATACACATGCATGGTTAAAAATAAAAAGGTAAAAAAGATTTGGAAAAGTATAAGTAATAAAAATAAAATGTAATATGCACTATATCACAATGAACATTTTGTAATAACAAAAGATTAAGTATAATAAACCAAAAATGGTAAAAAGGGGTAACAAAATGTTTTCAAACAATGTAAAGATTTTCACCAAATTAAAACAAATAAAATTACACTATATCATGTTGGGAAGTATAAAAATTTGTAATAAAATGGAAGACACATGAAAATCAATGGTATAAAAACAAAATAATTAAGTCAATCAATCATACAAAATCAATTTGGAAAGTATGAAAAGAAAAATAAAATGTGACAGGAAATTAAATTAATCACACTAATTCAAGATGGGAAATATGAAAATTTTAATAAAATGGCTGTAGACATACATGTAATTAGAAAATAAGAAGATAAAAGTGAAAGACTTATGAAGTAAGCATAAAACATACTAAATCAAGATGGGAATTATGTTAATGATGTGTAACTCATAATCAAACACTACTTATCTCAAATTTGACACTTTTAATTTCATTGTGACTTGGTTATAGTATGAACTCAGTATTATAATATCTTGTGGGGATAGCCTAGTCCCATCCATTGTCTTACACTATAACTCACAAAGGAAACACCAAAGAGGTGAAAACAATTATGGGAATGATTTAAAATATATTTATAAAGTGGTAATTTGTGAGGAGGTTCTAGTCCTATCCATGGTCTTACACTAAAATTCACAAAAGGAACACCAATGAGGTGAATGATAATAAGGAAATGTTTTAGTATGGTTATTTGTGAGGAGACTATGGTCATATCCATGGTCTTACACTACAACTCACAAAGAGAAACCCTAAGAGGAATGATCAATTAACAAAATAATAGTTCTCAATGGGAGATATTGTAATGAAAGATGGATTTTAGAAAAAATGACATAGACATCCATGAAAATACCTTAGGAAACATGAGGCATACTAGGTCAAAGTAAAGACACTAAGAGTCTAGTGACCATCAAAATATAAAGGGTACCTACTCGCAATAAACACAAAGTTGTATAGGAAAATATGTGAGATACTAAGAGCGAATCATGCTAGTTATATGAATAGGAAAATGAAAATGGACCTACATTCCCATAACATGTTCTCTATTTCTGAGGACCTCTTACAGAACCATCAGTCTACTATGAATATTGGATACTTGTGTGAGAAAATAGGTAGCACTAAAATATTATTTTATTCTCTTGTCCGAATCTATTAGCCTACCACACCCCAATGGACCTTGAATCTATCATGAAGCCAATTGTGGTGTTTTATATTTGATTAGAAATAGGATATGTGTTATGAATCATACATTTTAGTGTGATTTGACTTTTGAATTTGTATGTTTCCTTTTGAATCATTGCCTTTTAAATGATTTAGATTTTAACTATTTTTTATGGATTTTATGATTCCTCCTTTATACAGGTTTGGAATAACCACCATGAGTGATAGAAGTGATAAAAAGGAATGAGATTTAGACTTTGGTTTATAGGAAACTAAGTATCCAAAGATATGAATAGCTAAACACTTAGGCTTGCCTATGAACCAGTATGTAATTTCAAGTTTCAACTGTATGTATGTTTAGTATGTGAAAGGAAATAAAGTAATAAAGGGAGATCCAAATTAGATTGACAAATATAAGTATAATGAGGCATCTTATTTACTAACTAATCATATGATAGAGAAATATTACTAAGGGGATCAAGATTTGTATAACCAAGTCACAATAATGAGATAAGATAGCAAACAATCATTGTAACAAAAAAAATACATGCAAGAAGTGAAATAATAAACATAAGTGTGAAATAAAGGAAAGGATGATAAGAATTCATCAAAAAGAGAAAAGTAAATGAAACCATATAAAACACCTAAAGCATAATATAAATATACATGTACAATAGATAGGTGAAACCAAATTTGACACATAGTCAAGTGTATAATATATATAAAAATGGATCACAAATCCAATAAAAAATTATAATGAAGAATAATGTGAAATAACATGTCATGTTTAGAATACTGATAAATTTGTCCACAAATATTATCCATGAAATCTAGAACATCTTTATGAACCTGGATCTTGAAGGCAGCTATAGTCTCATCAATTTTCATGGAAATTTGTGTAAAGACTTATTTTTTAATATCCTCAATAGAAAATTTAGGTGTAGCTGAAGGATCACGCTCATGATGGATCTCATGTGTAGGATACTCAGGAGAGGAATATGTGCCTGAATAGGAATAGTATCTACTAGGCAAGAAAGAGGTGTCACCAACAAATAAGGAAGTGATACTAGTAAAGGAGGAGCCTTCTTGTGTGGGAAACCTATAGGAGGAATAATTATTATAGGTGTTGACTGAGGGTGATCATGAAGGTATTTCTAGAGAATACAAAAATGATTAGTATAATGGGTACTACACTATTTATAAAGGTAGTATACCTCCCCATATTTAGAGATATACTTAGGTAACAACTTGGGAAGAGGTATAACCTTATCTTTGGGTTGAGTAGTGGTAGGATGCAATGTGTAAATATACTACCTAAGTTTCCTAAAATGAGTGGAATAATTATTATCTATCTCATGGAAGCAATAGATACATTTATTAGTAAGATTTTGGGGCCTACTAATGGAAGAGATAGAAGGAGAAGCTGGGAATGACTAATATAATTGAAATTCTTTGGTCTAATGATTGATAACTTTATGGATATCATAATAAGGTTGATTGGCCCATTCAGCAAACATGGGATCAAGCTACCCCAAAGGAATAAGGCCATCACCAAGGGAAGGTATGGTGGAACATAAACCAAATTAGGATTAGCTAAAGGTAAAGTAGGAGTAGAAATTGAATGAGTCTCAATAAAGGTGAGGTTGGTCACACAAAAGGATTAAGAATAGTAGATAACATCACTAGGGGAAACAAACTATAAGGATCCTAGTATCTATAAAAGTAGTAAGGACATGTCATGGTATGATCCACAAGTATGATCCTGAGAGGCTTTGTTAAAATGGGAGGTGTACCAAGTAAGTGATCCATCTCTATCCTACAATAAATAAGAAGACTAGAATCAGGCACTATAAAGGAAGGAATGTTAAAATATGAATTAAAAAATAGAAATAAAGAAGTGTGTTATCAAAGAATCTCAACATTTTTAGCTTAGCAAGCCCAACTAAAAATCAATTGTCTAAAGCATAACCATTATCATATTTGAGTGTATGTAAGTCAATGGTATAAGTAGATATGACCTTTTCATTAGAGGACATGTGATGAATAGAATGTCTAGTCTTGGTTAAGACAACAAATATATCATTAATAGGTGGTTGATGAGATTGAGGTTGCAAAGAGGGAGGAATTTGGCTGATGATATGAGGGGATATGCTAGATGTTTTGATCTTGAGGCTAATCTCATTCAGCTCATCATCATTTGAATCTAGGAGGTTAGGTGGTATATTCACAATTAGTCTGGGGTGACCATTATAACCTCGAGTAGTATTGATAGAAAATTTGAAGAGTTGAGATTCCTTATATGGAATGTTAGGCAAAGGATCAAGGGTAGGAATTTTAAAGACACCACATTCTAGGAATTGTTTAAAATTCTAAGGGTTTATGTCTCCTTATATCTTGTAAATAGCACCATTATGGTGGAATTTGATGCATTGGCATGCGGATGAGGTGAGTGATCTCATATGATGAGTCCAAGGTCTACCAAGCAATATGTTATTAGATGGTAAATTTTAAGATCATAACTTTTATGTAGATGGTGATAGGAGGGATAATAATGGGAAGCCACATGCAACCTAGAGGAGGCATTTGCCTTCTATTATAGCCTTGACATGTGCTACATGTGGAATTGAGGTTGCATTCAGAATATCCAAGTGTCTTAATGAAATCAAGGGAGGTAATGCAATTACCTAAACCTTTGTTAATTAAAGCACACTTAACTTGGATATCACCAACTTAGATGCTAATGAATAGATGAAGATCATCTGCATGAATCAAAATCTTGTTAGAAATCATGGAAGCGATAATAAACTTAAGGTAAATAGTATGTGTCCACTATTTCATCATCTATAGACATATCTTCACATTGTTAAAGGATATTATCTTCAAATCTAGACAAGGTAGCTTCACATCCTACAAGAGGAGGACAGGGATGTTCATTTCAAACAATAATTGCAATAGATGGTTTTGATGATGGGGAAAATTTAACATTAATTTGAGTAAAGGTATTTGCAAATGCGAGAAGAGAAATTTCCACAGTGGGGTCCCATTCATCATAACCCATAGGAGGATTACTAGATATAAGCACATAATGTTGTAAGATCTCTTGTGAAAGAGGGTTAGAAGTGTAATTAAATTTGTGTTAATAAGGTGTAGTTAGTTTGGGTTGATTAAAAATAGGTTTATTTAATTAAGGTGGTGGGATGACTGGTTGAGGTATTTCTTGTGGTTGGGTTGAAGAAATACTATTGAAAGGTTGGGGAACATTGTCTTGGTGTGTAGATGTTGGGGGAAGAGTAGAGATAGTGTGAGAATATAATAAATTTGAGTTGTTTGAGAGTGGTTCTTGGAATGTTATAAGGTCCTCTTTCCCCAATTCCATTAGATGGGATGGGGAAGTGTTTGGGATGATGCAAAATGGTTGAGAGGTTTGATGTGTGGGTGTTGGATTAGAGTCAATAAAATTTACTAATCTTCACATGTTAGTCACATTAACCATATTTTATTCATTATTAGTGGGGTCTATACAAATTTGAACATTATTTGTAGAAGGATTAGGCTTGTCAGAGCTATCTTGATGGTTAGGAAGAGGATCTTTGTATATATAAAGATGAGCATTAGCTTGATTTAAATCTTGGTTTTTATTTTGAATTTCATGGGATTTAAAACCTATGTAATATACTTGTTGACACTTGTGAATAAGTGATTCATGATCAAAGTTTGGGCCAAGAAGAAAATATATAACTAGATTACATAATTATCTACAAGTCTCGTGAGAGTGGCCCCAACTTGCATGAAACCAACAAAATTTATTTGAATCATACCATGATTTAATTAGATGAGTGGGGTTAAGATTTCATGGAAGAGGTTTTTGAAGATGATTTTGAAGCTCAGTTAAGGATAATGGTTTATGAACATTGGTGTTATTCGATTGAGAATATGTAAGAGTGTTATTTTGAGTGATTTCTTGAAGGTTGTGGATAGTGTCATAGTCATCTATAATGCCATCATTAGTTACATGATGGTTTTTGTTTTTAATGAGAATATGAGTACCCATTGTAGGTTGAGATGGTTCAAATTGACATATTAGGAAGTATTGTCCCTTATCTTGGTAAAGGGCTTCTTCCAAATTTTTTGGAGAGAGTCCTAACTTGATATTGTAATTTGGGGTAGAGAGCATTAATTAATAGGTGGCAAAGGTTATCATCCACCATATTATGCTCACATTTTTTAGACTATATCTTACATCATTTTATGAAGGCTTGTGTTTTTTCATTTTCAAGCCATTTACAATTGATAAAGTGAGCTAAGTTATTCTCAAGAAGATCAATAGTTTGAAACTCTTACACTAGTGAGTTAACCAAGTTGTAGACACCGAAATCGTGTCTACCCCCTAGGTCGTCCTCCCCCCTTGGCCCCCTTGGTCTATTTCCTAACACTTGTCCTAAGTCCCCTCAATTTTAAATTAAAATAAACAAATATTTTAATTTATTTGCCCCTTTCCACCTCACCCATGCCACCTTGGATCCCCTCCTTGGATGCCCCCACCTCTCTCCTAGCCTTTATTACCCAAATCCTCTCTTAATCCTTCCTCCTGCATCCATTTATTTCCCTCTTGACTATTGTCCCATGGCCCTTTAACCCAGCAGCGTGCAAGAACGGATAGAGGCTAATTTTAGCCTCTGTCCCCATTCTTCTACAACTGACGTCGGTCATTATGCGGCTGACGTCGGCGGTTCTGCCAGCATCAGTTGCCTTCAAAACCATTTTTTGCAACTATTCTCCCCCCCTACGAATGTGAAATCTCTTTGGTGCTTTAGCATTCTGTTCCTCTCTCTCTCCCTCTCGCACAAAAACACCAGCAGCTACAGGTACCCTGCAGAGATAGTCCCAGGCTCTTGGCATTTGCAGGACCGTTAACAGCTCCAACAACAGGTTTCCTCCATTCTTCCTTCAGCAAGCAGGAGGTAAGTACTTTCTTGTTTTCATTTCATTTCTTATTTGAATTTACTTGATAATCTAGCCCATTGTCCACAACCTTCCTTGTCCTTCCCTGAGAGGCTGAAAAGCCTTCTCAGATCCCTCTCTCCCGTTCATCCTCCTTTTGCCTCTGTCACCCATCCAGTCCATTCCCAAACAATATTCTCAGTCCCTCAGACCCCAAAACAGTCCCTCAGACCCCCAAACAATCCCTCTGACCCTCAAATACGCTCTCTGACCCTCAGACGAAACCACAGTCCACCTTGCAGACCAAAAACCCAGACCTGAACTTGTCCCTGGCCATCACCCCGACTGACCTCAATCGTTGCCCCTACCGACATCGGCAGCCTAACCGACATCGATGACATTCCTTGATCGATGCTGGAAAAACCCCTGACATTAGTGACTATGCAAAGCAGATTGTTGCATACCAGGTACGCATTGCTTTTTATTTCCTTCATTTAGTCTTTCATCATTTTTGTTTCTATCAAATATTCTATTTTTAACAATGGACTATCATCCTTTGAGAAGCCTTTGCGCTTTTAAGACCAAGCCTCCGCTTGGCAGTCCACTTTCTTGTCATCTAACATTTTTCATGTTTTAGTCTCTTTCTCTTTCAGGTGTCATCCTCCACAATGAAAGAGGAGTTCCTGCTATCGTCTGAATCTGGTGTGCAAGTCCACAATTTGGGTACGTACAAACCCTCGTCCTTTCTTCTTAGTTTCTCATTTTTCCTTTCTTGAATGTGAAAAGTGAAATCTCATATAGAAACATTCTGGCACACCCGGTGGGACCCTAGGGTCTTCCTTGGGTTTCTTTCTTTCTTTTCATATAGGGTGCATTAGGTTTCTCCTTTTCACCTCTTTCTTCTCTCTCTTCCAAAAGACATCATAAGCAGGATTAAAAAGAACTCTTCTTTCTTTTCTTGCATCATAGACTAGTCAAAAGTCATACTCTTCAACCCTTTCTCCATTTGTCTTCATACAAACTAACATTTCGACTTGGGCTTAAAACACATTTGCATTTCATTTCTGCTTGCTTGCATTTCTTAGTCCACACCTAGTAATTAACAACCGCATCATGAATTAATCATAGATCACTTTATGTTACACAACCAAATCACTTGAAAAAATCAAACATCAAAACTTACCTGAGACAAGGCCCGACTGGGATTTCATCACCCAGCGGATACCTTACCCGTCCCGACAATCCCACTTGGATTTCATCACCAAGGGGAAAGCCCACTCTATTCTCTGGCAGAGGATAATCTCTAGGGAATGTATATTTTGGCTAAGCGAGACCAGCTTATCACTAGGCTTGTGAAGTGAGGGGAGCTTGCTCCTTAGCACCAGGCCATTTACAGAACCTAACCCAGACTCTTGAGCACCTAAACAAACCTAAAACCATCCATAGACTACCTCTTCTAGGACCCGTTCTGCAAGCCAATCTTCCTAAACACATTCTAAGGCATAAGCCAACATGATCCTAATAATTTATTCCTAGGGATTTAATGCTTAGGATCTGCTTGTGTTCTTCATCTTTTCTGTTCTTATCTACTTGTTTGAGCTAGTGAGGACGTTCTTCTTCCTTTTTTCCAAAAAATCTCAAATCTTTTGGGTTTCTAGAAAACACAGTCACTGGCATCAGTTTTACCACCGACGTCAGTAACCTTTTCTCGTCGGCATCAGTTATCTGACTGATGTCGGCCATCTATTCTCATCGACATCGGTTTTTCAACCGACGTCGGTCACTGTCACTGTCCTTTTTTTTCAAAACAGTAGCCTAAAACCCGCCCCTTTTTCTGCCAAAACCACATTCTGAGTTTTTGAAGTTGAAAAAACACTATTTCTAAAACCTGACCCTTCTTGCCTTGAATGGTTTTGACACACAGTCAAACCAAGGCTCTTCTTGACCAAGTGAGGCATCGACCACTTCTGCCTTCCCCGTCCATAAACAGTCCTATAATGGAGTTCCACTTGGAGACCGTAAGAACTCCTACTCGACCGACCCCAACTCAGTCTCCCATTGTCCCTGAAGGGGACCAAGATTTTGAAAGATTCTTGGAGCTCAATGGTAGAGCCCTTAAACATTATCTCACGCGAAGCTGAACGCGAGACTCCTTAGGTAACCCAATTTATGGGATGATGACTTCCTTAGTCGAGACAATGATCACATCAACAGTGTCCACAATTCAATCTATAGACAATCAAGCCAACACCTCGACTAATAACCCGACCATGTCATATCTTCAAAATTTAGCCTCTCCTTCTAGACCTACCTCCGTGGGGGTTCCGGTACCCCATCAACCTCAAACTACTCAACCAAATCCTACACCCTTCCAAAACCTAGTGGTCTCTATCCCCCCTACTCTTGCCCCTATCAACACAAGAGTAACTGTCTACCCTTCAACAAGTGTGGCCACCCCTCAACCACCTTTGACAGCCCCTATCCAATTTGTGCCTACCAACCCCATAACACAAGTGCCCTTGGCTTCAACATCCACCCCGATGAGTAGCTACCCATATGTTGCATCTACACAAGCGCAACCAACCATGTCATATGCCCCTCTCAATACCTTCCAAGCGCCTTATAATCTAGGGGGCGCTCCACCCGCCAATCCATCAGCAGACATCATCAAAATGCTGATGGACAAAATGTCCAGTCTCGATACCTCTATTTCTGGTTCATGCAATGCCCTCTCATATGAGCAAATTTGCAATGAACCCATCCATCCTTCCATCCCGATCAGGCCATATCCCAGTTAGTGGGAGCTTCCTAAATTTTCTCATTTCCAAAGTAAGGAAGACCTGCAACAGCACCTACAGGCATTTAGACATGCCTGTTATCTCATTGCCCATGACGATGCGTTACTTTTATGCACGTTTCCTATGTCACTCTTCGGTGCTACCCTTGATTGGTACAGCTCCCTTGCCAGCCATTCTCTCTTCACATTCACCCAGTTAGCCCAACTCTTCCTTGATCATTTCTCCATCAACATCACCAAAAAGGTCTTAATCACAGACCTCTATTCTATCTGGTAGTTCGAGGATGAATCCATAGCCGATTTCATTGCTCGCTGGAGAGGCCTCATCAATCAACTTTCATTTTCCTTACCCCAACCTGAACTTATCAAACTTTTCTCCCAAGCCTGTGCCAAGCATATTTATTCTACCTTACAAGTTCAGACCTTCTGTACCTTTGACGAAGCCTTCACGATGGCCCACAAGCTTAAATTACGTGCCATCGAGGAGAACAAAGTCAAGTTGCAGAGTAAGAACCCCAACTCCAAGACCAATGACTCCTCTTCTTCTAAACCTTCTTCATCTAATCCTAAGTCTAAGGCATCAAAAAATGCTGTAGTCGTTAGACCTTCATCCTCTTCGCCTTCAACCAACTAGTCTGAGCCATCCATGTCCCAAAGCATCACCCACCAATTCCAGCAAAGATACATATAACGACAATATGCTCCACTCAGAGAGTCATACGTGTCTATGCTGGAAAAACTTGTCAAATAAGGGGTTCTCAATCTCCCCCAAATCTGACCACCTCTACAATTTGATCCCTCATGCGCCATCCTTACGTGGTATAGGGACAATGATTTCTACAACTACCACCGTGTTAAAGGCCATGACACGGGAAAGTGCAAGACCCTTAAAAACATCATACAAGACATGCTTGAAAAAGGTGACCTCGTCCTCGACAATCCCAATGTGCCACCCAATCAAGGCATCGACATCTTCAAGCAACCATTTCCCAATCATCCTCTGACCCAAAACAATGTCCAGACCATGACTGACGACACTCACAAACATAACATATGAACACTCAATACGGTCTCGCCCTTCATCCCCGACCAACCTCTCTCACAAACTCAAGAGGTTAGTCCATCCATTAGTCCATCACATGTGGACGAACCTCCTTCTTCGGTTAGTTCTCCATCAACCTCTCTTATATTGGAGGACGCCTCGACCATACCGGCACCACCAGTCTCACCATCCTCCTTCTTGCTACCTATGGAGGACCCGACCCTTCCTACTCCTCAACTGCAAGTGGAGGGCACAATCATCCCTACGCTTTACCCTCTTGAGGAGCCTCATTCTCCAGTTTCTTCTCCACCCAGGGAAGAACCTGTCTCTCCTCCGCCTCCAACCAAAGATGAACCTATCATGACTTCATCATGCCTAGGGTCTGAGACTACTACACCAATCTCATCTTCGGCCCCACAACCATCCACATCCTCTCAAGGACCCAAACTTCATCCAACGTCTTCTCAGCCATTTTCTCAATTAGTGGAGAAACTCAGACTTCTCCCTTCAAGGAAAGTGGAGCATCAGGTATTGTGGGAGCATCTCAAAGCTCTTCAGGATGCCTGTGCCATCTCGTCTCATGCTACCAATCCTCCCATGGCAGAATCTCCCAAGACTCTCAACAAAAACCAGACTTCCACTTCTAGACCTTTTAAACCTCAACTAACCACATCAAGACCGAAACCCTCATCTAACCCATCAAAACCTATCAAGTCACTCGACATTCGCCCTGTCTCTAACTTCACTCATCTGCAGGTGAAGGTGGACTTAGACTAGACCCCGACCAATAGTAGTCTTCAAACCAAATCAAAGAAGACTGCTAAACCACAGAGGTGAACTCCTCCCCCCCATCATCATTGCCCTCTATTTTGGGCCCTCATCCTTCGACCCTGACCAAAGTCCTCCCCATTCCAACTTCTAATCAAAACCAGTTGCCTCCGCTGCTTCCTCTGCCTATCTCTAGCCTACCCTCTCCCAAAAAGATGGTACTTCTCACAAAGAAAGTGTCATCTCCGCCTGTCGCTGCACTATCAACCCAAAAGGTGGTACGGAAGCCTCCTCTAACTCCACCCAAGCAAAAGTCACCAGCATCGCACACATCGAGCATGGACCCTTTAGTGGGCTCATACTCTTTGATATTGCACCAAATTTTGCAGACTTCCATCATAACCCTTCCACCCATCAGGCCCTTCCAACCTCTCAGGTCTAAGCCCTCCTAGTTCGATGATACGAAGATTTGCCTATATCATCGTATGCCAGGACATGATACCGAGACTTGCTGTGCCCTCAAGGCCGTCATTCGCTGCTACATGGAGAAAGACACTCTTCTCCTTGAGGACACTGTCGATCAACCCCTGACACCTTCTCATATCCTCCCAACCTCTTCAACCACATCGACATCTCATCAGCAGGCCATGACCCCTTCATCTCCTTCACCCCTATCTTCGAAATCAATGCCATCCATATAACCACTAGGTCACAAAGGGACAAGGCAAAAGAAAATGCCGCCATTCGCTTGGAACCCCTGACCTATCAACTAGGTGGGGTACCCAGGTCTCTCCTTCCCATCTCATTTATCTAACCCATTAATCATCCACACTGGGTGTTAGACATTCTTCCCACCACAAAATGACTGGGGGGAGTTTGACTTTATATCGACTATACTAACCTCAACCAACCATTAACCAAACCTCGACCAAACATTCAACCAACTTCAACCAAGCATCGACCAAGTCTCAACCAAGCCTTGACCATGCCTCGACCAAACATTCAACCCAACCATTAACCAATCATCAACCAAATATCCATCGATCAGACCTTGATCAAACATTCAACCAACCTTTTAATCACATCAACCAACCTCTTAATCAAACCTCGACCAAACATTCAACCGACCATCAACCAAACCTCGACCAAATATCCATCGACCTGACCCTCGACCAAACATTCAACCAGTCTCATCAGTGACCATATCAACCATCCAATATCAAGCAAACACGTGACCAATCTGGAAAGAGGCAAATGGGGCAAATTCGCTCCTAATTGACTCAGACCTTACATCATCATGCATGGGTCAGGGACTTATCATCTGTCCTCTCTTGATGGATGGCCAGAATTTGAGCCTCTTAATGCCTTGCATCTGTGACCATTCTATTGTTAGTCGAGTACTCATCCACTTGAAATTTAACTTGAGCTCGTCCCTTGAGCAATCCCCATCCTCTTAATCCTCATTCCCTTCAACTCTATTTCCCTTAACAAATCCTCTATAACCCTTGTATGATGCATGGATGCTTTGTCCTAATAAAAGGGAGCCCTTGAACTTCTATAGTCTTGTCCATGACTCCAAATTCTGATTAAAAAAAATTGAGATGTCAAAATATCCAAGGTCACCAAATCAAATTAAAAAAGTAGACTGCTCCCTCGAAGGACAGCTGTACTATCATTGCTATAGCTAATAGACTGCTCCCTCGAAGGATGGCTATGACTAAATATTTCTACAAATAGCAATCTTTTAGAAGCTTCCCGCATTGATCAGCTTCACAAATGACCACAAAGCAAAATGGCATCTCTATGTAGACTTCCCGCATTGATCAGTCTGCACCCAAAAAAAAAATGGTCATGGACTTGGCTTGTAGCTGTCTCAGGGTCTCCTATAAAAAGGGGCAAAGTTCTCTCTACTCTAAAAAGGGTTACCCTATCCTCGCCTATCATAACACCTGCTCAAGGGACTTTGAGCTCACTTTAATGTCAAAGTGATTCTATTACCATTCTAACACAACCATGATCAACGACGCAATGCATGAATGGGGCTCTTGGTTCTAACAACCCCTATCTATGCTATCATTCTGGTCCTTGTCAATGAAAGGGTGAATATGCCTTTCACTTCCTTTACACTTTAGTCACATTTGAATTTCATCATTTGTCAAACCAGCTCAACTCAACACTTTTTCAGACCACTCACATAGCCTATTCACACTAGTTTCTATGGACACCAATACAAATGGAAACTATGGACTACACAATTTATGTTAAGCATAAACCAATACTTGCTGAAGCATAAATAGACCTCAATTCATTTTTATCATACACCCATCATGAATATGGAAAATTGCTAGAGATGAAAGACCCCTCAACCAATGTTACAGCATACACCATTTGGAAAAGGCTGTAACATCTTTTTCTCTTCATCATTTCAACACATGACCAAACCAATCATCGACCAATCTTCTCAACTAGCCTAAACTACATTGGTCTGAGGCCCTAAGACCAGGGCTATGTAGGTAGCACTCAGATGACACGACATCCTTTGAGGTTAGCTCGACCACCCTCATTTGTTCGTCTCTCTGATGGACAAACCTTCTTTCCTCCTTTGACCATGACTTAACCTCAACCAAGACCAATCCATAACTTTGACCTTTCCTCCCTTTGGGGAGAACTACATTGGCCTGAGGCCCTTAGGACAGGGGCTATGTAGGCAGCACTCAGTTGACATGGGGTCTTTTGGGGTTAGCTCGACCATTCCTTCATCACATTTCTTCCATTTACATTCTTTCGTCACCTGCCAATCACATCACAAACAATCACATATTTTCATAATCATTAACAAAATCAAAGCACCATCATCATAATCATAAACATCATCATTTAATCATTTACATCCTAATCATTACATATCATCATAAAACATCATCACATCATATCTCAGCATCCATCATTAAAATATATGAGAAATGATGAAAACATTAACATCCATAACACATCAATAAAACCAAAATCACATCATATATATATCAATGTTTTACAATGGCATAATTTGTGCCTGTCTCTCTCTCTCAAAAAAACAATCAAGTATATCTCGCATCATCAGCACGCAGGCTGATATATACATCATGTCAAAAATCTGCCCTCAAAGCTGTGGCTGTGGTGGTGGTGGTGGTGGCCGTGAAGATGCTGTATCATCTCCACCCTCTAATCATCACCGTCTATGGGAACCCAAGGTAGTCACATGAGACATCGATCTCTAACGCCTCTGCAGCCTCTAATCACTCTCCAACTCACTCCCTCCCTCCACCAATGCCTCTCTACCACCTCACCCCGCTCACTCAGTCAACTCTAGGTCACTTTCACTCAATCAACTCCAGAGCTCTTTTTTCTCTCAGTCAACAAGTAGAAAATGACTTTTAGTGGGTCGCTAATCTGGTTTTGACAAATTTGGTAGGCCACCGATGTCAGCATATTCTTACCCTAGGCCACCGACGTCAGCTGGTTTCTACCGACATCGATCTCTTTGGGCCACCGACGTTGGTTTTATCATTGGCATCAGCAGCCTTCAAACCTCCTCATTGCCTAACATCATGCCCCCAATCAGTCAGCTTTCCAGTAGAAGTCATCTTAGCCTCCTGGGGCACCATTAAGATCACTTTTACCTCCATCCCTCGACCACCAGACCTTGGAGATCATGACTATCTCCTCAGACTCTGACCACTTCCAAGACAAATGTTGCCTTGGTTGTTTTTGCATGTATGCTACCTCACGAATGGTTAGCAAAAATTGTGCACAGGCTATTTATGACCTTCAAGAGTATAGGATCGCAAGACGATTGATCCCCACTACTTGTGACATTTTCATGTTTCCAGGAGCACTTCCTAAGCTCGGGATACCTGGAACACGATGACCATTAGAGCTTCATCTTAGATTGAATAACCCGATCAGCTACGACCAAATTTTAGGGCCTAGTTATTTCAATTTTGGCACTCCTCGACCTTTGACCTACGACAATTTGACCTGACCATCCCGTGGTGTGGTACACATGCAATCTCACCCTTTGTAGCATTCACACTCGATCCTCACCCTCTCTATCCATCTCTCTATCAAATTGACACTCGATCTCAGGTTCCCTTCCCTCGACTCCCGCTTTGAGGGGGGAACACCTCATCCCATACCTGGGGTAACCAACTCTTGTTTTTATCTTGCAGTTCGTCAAGAACAACCAACAAGACAAAAAGGGGCAAATGTAGACACCGAAATTATGTCTACCCCCTAGGTCGTCCTCCCCCCTTGGCCCCCTTGGTCTATTTCCTAACACTTGTCCTAAGTCCCCTCAATTTTAAATTAAAATAAACAAATAGTTTAATTTATTGGCCCCTTTCCACCTCACCCATGCCACCTTGGATCCCCTCCTTGGATGCCCCCACCTCTCTCCTAGCCTTTATTACCCAAATTCTCTCTTAATCCTTCCTCCCGCATCCATTTATATCCCTCTCATTCATTTTCCCATGGCCCTTTGACTCGATAGCATGCAAGAATGGACAGAGGCTAATTTTAGCCTCTGTCCCCATTCTTCTGCCGCTGACATCGGTCATTATGTGATCAATGTCAGCGGTTCTCTCGGTGTCAGTTGCCTTCAAAACCATTTTCTGCAACTATTCTCCCCCCCCATGAATGTGAACTCTCTTTGGCACTTTGGCATTCTGTTCCTCTCTCTCTCCCTCTCGCACAGCAACACCAGCAGCTACAGGTACCCTACAGAGATAGTCCTAGGCTCTTGGCATTTGTAGGACCGTTAACAACTCCAACAACAAGTTTCCTCCATTCTTCCTTTAGCAAGCAAGAGGTAAGTACTTTCTTATTTTCATTTCATTTCTTATTTGAATTTACTTGCTAATGCAGCCCACTGTCCACAACCTTCCTTGCCCTTCCCTGAGAGGCTAAAAAGCCTTCTCGGATCCCTGTCTCCTATTCATCCTCCTTTTGCCTCTGTCACCCATCCAATCCATTCCCAGACAATATTCTCAGTCCCTCAGACCCTAAAATAGTCCCTCAGACCCCCAAACAATCCCTCTGACCCTCAAACAGGCTCCCTGACCCTCAGACAAAACCACAGTCCACCCTGCAGACCAAAAACCCAGACCTAAACTTGTCCCTGGCCATCACCCCGACCGACCTCGACCGTTGCCCCTACCGACGTCGGTAGCCTAACTAATGTCGGTGACATTCCTTGACCGACGCCGGCAAAACCCCCGATGTCAGCGACTGTGCAAAGTAGATTGCTGCATACCAGGTACGCATTTGCTTTTTATTTCCTTCATTTAGTCTTTCATCATTTCTATTTTTGTCAAATATTATGTTTTTAACAGTGGACTGTCATCCTCCAAGAAACCTTTGCGCTTCTAGGACCAAACCTCCACTTGGCAGTCCACTTTCTTGTCATCTAACGTTTTTCATGTTTTAGTCTCTTTCTCTTTCAGGTGTCATCCTCTACAACCAAAGAGGAGTTCCTGCTCTCATTTGAATCTGGTGCGTAAGTCCACAATCTGGATACATACAAACCCTCATCCTTTCTTCTTAGTTTCTCATTTTTCCTTTCTTGAATGTGAAAAGTGAAATCTCGTATAGAAACACAAGTCATCAAGACTGGTGATATAATTAGTTTTTAGTTAATTATACTAATCTAAAGCATCTACTGAGAGTGTTTTATCAAATAGTTAGGTAGCAACAAATGTGTTAAGTTTGAACCAATCTTTATAAAGGTTACCAAATGTCTTTAAGTGTAATATGGGATCATGGACCCATTTTAACTGATGGTAGGTGTGATACCTCCTATGTTGATATTATCAATTTGAGGTAGAAGAGGTTCATTTTGTAGATGTTTGATCATTTTATTAATGAGGGTTGGTTGAGGAATATGGTTACCATGGGAATCCCTAACGAGGGGTGGTGGGGCATTTGGATTTTTCCCTCCTTGTGAAACCTATTGAGGTTTGTCTCAAAGGTTAATGATATGATCTTGCATCTGCATCATTTGATTTGCATTATTGGTTTGAAAATTATGCATTTTATTGAGTGTTTATAATAAGATTTGATGAGTTTGGGTAGTATTTTGAATAGTGTGAGTAACGTTTGATGCATTGGTATTAGTATTAATGGCTTGAGTTACAATACAAGTATTAGCATGTGCTACACTAGTGGTATGAGAAGCATTGGTATAAAAAGAAAAATTAGTGACATGAGAAGAATTGGTAACAAAATATGCACTAGTGGTATAGTTATGATGAAGGGCTTTTTTAAAAGACCCACTAGAAGTTGAACCTACCATGTTAGTATAGATACTTGGCATGGAGGTTGAAAAATTCATAGAAGAAGATGCTATGGTGTGTGAATAAGACATAATAGAAGGGAAATGTTGAGAGACAGAAAAAGTGTTTCCCCCAAATCCATGAGAAAAGGTGGGGGAGGGTGAAAGAGGTTCTTCTACTTGAGGACCTATCATAAGATCGTAAATGGTTGAAGGGTATTTTCCCATATGTTGAGTAAATTCATTTATGAAGAAGAGAATTTCAGTTTTGTACTCTAAATTACAGTCATATTTCTAAGGAGAAAAAATGATTACAAACTGAGATGAATGGGGAGGATTCCCATAATTAGTAGTATGAGTGGTAACATGGACATTATTTTTATCCAAGTTAGGAGCCACATGTTATTTCTTAGGAAACCTATTAGGATTTGTAAGACTCCTCATGTTTGTATAATTTAACTCTGTATTATACTCAAACAAAAAATTCATGATGAAGAAAAGAGGCTAAAAAGTTGATAGAAATAAAAATAAGTTGATAGGATATAGAATCAAACCAATCAACAATGTTTCATAAAATAGGAAACATATCAGGGAGCAAAGGGACACAATCATATAGGTCAACTGTGTATTGCTAGATTAGAAACAAAATAGGATGAAAAAAATTATAGTTATAAAAATTAAATGTGAAGTGTAATATAGGGGGAAAAAAGAGGCTTACAAAGATACACAAATCAGGTAGTTCAACTATGTACTCCAGAGGTAGAAACTAAATAGATGAAAAAAGATACACAGTCATATAAGCTGACTATATACTAAAGGGAAGCATGATTAACATTTTGTAATAGACTATGTTGACAAGATGAAAATTTTCTAAAAATAGGGTTTTTTTTCAAGATAATAGCTAAGCAACTAAGATGAAGCACACAAACAATTAAATCAATGTGGTTGATCTAGTTGGAACACATAGCACAAACCTTTCGCTAACACTAGCTAATACAAGTATTTTAATATAAAATATAATTATCAAAGATAAATTAACAAAATTCAATATAAATGATAACTAATTAATCATTCCTAAATGTGGTTAAGTTATAATAAATTTTCTAGTTAATGTGATGGGAAATTAGCAGTAAGAAGGAACTAGAAATTAATTTATGGATAGTTTTAGGTAGTTTAAGTTGAAAGGGATTTTTATTGGTAATGGAAATGGCTTGGTATTGAGGCATACCCACTCAATTCACAATCCCATAATAATAAGGGTATCTGATGATTTTCCAATATATACCATCAACCACGTGTTTATACTTGGCCAAAAAACCAAGTTGGCTTCACCCTTAGCCATGAAACCCAAGTATGTAGACCTCGGGAAGAAATATGTTTAATGTTTTTTTATGTTAAGTGATTTTAAAGTGAGTGTAAAAGAGAAAAATAGTGTGACTAAATTGATAAATTGAAAAACCACATAGTTAGTCTATGTTTATTACTCTAAGCATGTAAATAACTGAAATAGAAAAGTGAACTAATTACTAGAAAAATAGGTTAATTCCTTTGACTATGAAGAGAACAAATTAAATTTAAATGACATTATATGTAAATAATATAGAACATAGTCAGCATAATATCTACTATTTTACATAAAAAATATCCTAAAAAGCGCAGTTGAAAAGGTTAACTGTGTCTTCTAGAGAGAAGATGGGCTATAAAACTATGTCAAGCTAGTCAACCCAATTTATTATAGGGTTGTAGTCTTATAGACTATAAACCTATGAAAAATAATATTGTAAATGAAAAATGGAAATGACAAAGAAGGTAAGAATGAACCTTTATGGTTTTGAAGATGTCTAGTTTTTAAATTTTATATTGTGTTGATTGAGTGCTAATTTTAATATTATGTGAAGAAAGTTGATTGGGTTGACAGAGTTTACAAAACCTATATACTGAAAAAGAATATATAAATAGATTTGACTTTCTCAACTATGTATACAGACCTATATGCTAAAACAAAAAGAATTGAAAATAGATTCAACTAGATTGACTATATATGTAACTCTAACTAAAGAAGAAAACTATGTCGAGATAATCGATCTAGTCACCTGTATTTGGAGAAGACATACACAAACATAACAAAATCATTTTGGATCAATTGTGTGTTAAACCTATGCACATATAGTTATAACTATATCAATAGGTTCAATATAATACTAAAAAAATGGAAATATATAATATGATGATACAATAAATGTGTGAAATAAAACTACAAGGGTTTGACTCACGTGGGGTTCACCAAAATGTATGTAAATGAAAATGAAGTTGACCTATTATTTAATCCTATCTCCGAGAAGATAAATCCTACTTACATTTATTTTTTTGATAAATTAGATGTTTGGAGTCATGACCAAGATGGATCTGTTACACCTAAGTGAGGGATCTCTTACCAAAATAACATCACTAGAGAGGGTTCCAAATCCTCTAGTCAAGCAACACCATACAATAACCCTATGTAGGTCCTATGTGTTTATATTCACTAAGTATATGTAAATTAAAGTAAAATCTAATTTAGTGCTCACAAAATCTTGTGGCACAAAGTGGGGGTAATAAACATAAAAATTAAACATGCATAAAAGATCTATACTCAAGTCAATGTATAGGAAATCCTAATGCATAGAAGATAAGTACAAATGCAAATATATATACTTTTAAAAAGGAGTAACAACATTAGGAATACTTACCTTTGAAGATGAACCCATTGAGCCTAAATCTCTCCCTTGGTTAAGGTGTTTTGTAAGAGGTTGGTGTGGAATGTAAGGACAACAAGGATAAGTCAACTCTAGGCTACACAACTTCTCTATATATCCGGAAGAATTCTCTATAAGACAATATATGTATCTCCAAAGAAAGTATTAAAACCCTAAGCAATGTTCCTCAAGTAGAATGGTGTATAAATAGATGCATAATATAATATTATTCTTCTTCTCTTCCTAATAAATGATGAAAATAGATGTGTATATATAGTTTAATCAAACCCTAAAACTTTTTGAAATTTTAGCCAACAAGGTCGACCCAAGTTGACTCTATATTATTATTTGATAAAAATAATTTAGGCACTGGTCTAGGTCGACCAAGGTTGACTCTATATTATTATTGGATAAAAATAATTTAGGTACTGGTCTACGTCAACCAAGGCCAACCTAGACCTATAATATGCAAATATCAATTTATATATAGGGTTGGCCTAGGATGACATTGTTTGGTAAATGTCAAAAAAGGATTTTAGGCTTAGCTAGGGGCTAAGTAAGGTGGTGAATTACTTGGAGGAGTGTGTAAGAGAGGAGACACAACTTAGGGAAGTGCATAGGAGATGGTTTTTTAGGTAGTAAGTGGTGGTATAAAGGACAACAATCATGTGAATTACCAATGATCTACCCACCCCTTTCCTAGTGTACACTTAGAGAGATTGAGAATCGATAGGTTCCTATAAGAGACAAAGCATCATTAATTGATAAAGTTTGAAAATATTATGTGTATACAACATCATCCATCTAATTTACTAGCATCCACAATCATATTTCTTCTTTGAAGACCATTACTCTTTTTTAATCACAATTCCATTTCAAATAGCGGTAAAATGTATACATCTAATTTTGCTCACTTCATTATTTCAATCAAAATTAATGTAGGGTTTCAAAGGAATAATAGGCCTACAAGCCTTCTTGAGATAAAATGTATACTAAACAAAGAGTATTTATGATACAAAATACTATTCCACAATCATTAAATTTTATATCATCTTATCATATGGTTTTATACCTTTATCCAAACTTGAAAATGTAAGAAAAGGTGAAAACTAGTTTTTAGACCTTAAAAGTAGGCCTATAGACTGATCTTTTTTAATAAATTTCTTTTTATTTTTTCTAAAACCATGAAAAAAACTTTAAAACCTCAAATTTACCTTCATGCACCTCTCTACAAATTTTCGTTGCACTTGTCTGGTCATTTTTTTTAATATATTGAGATGTAAACCTAAAACATTATATAAACCACTTTCAAATCTTCACAAACATCCTAACACACCTCTCCACAAATTTTCATGCAATTTTAAGGGTTTGTTTTTGAGTTATAAAAGTTTTAGTACACTAAAACCCTAGTTGACTGTGTACATGCCAAGAGCACTAAATCAAGTGAAATTTTAATTTTATGATATATTATGAAATAAAATTTGATTTGTGATAATTATACACATGTATTTACTTCAGTTCCACTTGATTTTTCACCTTGAACAATCCTAAAATGTGAAGAAAACAATTTTTTCTTGACTGTAACAGACTTGTCTTATATTTTGTGACGTTCAAAGTGAATAAACACCTTCACAAGAAAATAATATGATTTTAAAACAACAATATTACTCACTTATAATAATTTTTATATTAATTTTTTAAGATTAAACTCAAATGAGTCAATATTTCATTATTTTGGTGCCAATTTGTTGTGTAGTCCAGCCAATAACCTATTTTCCAAAACCTTTCATTATTTTCTTCAAAATATTTTCAAATATTGGGGTGTTTTGGTATCTCCTCTTGTTTTCTCCTCTTCCACACATACTAAAAATCCTCTTCATTCTCCCTTCTTCTCTCCAAAACTCCAAAAATGTCTAACTAACTCATACACTCAACTTATGTCTTTACTTAAGATAACCTTAGTTGAGTTTGAAAAGTTAATATATTTAAGACCTTAGAATTAATCCAAACATGTCATAAATCATTCCTTGAACCATAAAATAAGGATCATAACCTTTGTTTGAACTAAAATATTAGAAATACTCTATAGATGTCCTTTACAAATTCAAATTTTCAAATAAATAGTTTTAGTGGGAAAATCATTATTAACCTCAAATGACCAAATTTTGTAATTCTAGTGATTTGAAAACCTTATTAATGACTAAACAATAGCTCATATACCTACTCAACACCAAAACCAAAAATAAATAAAACAAAATGAGTATTCTAATCCTATGCTCATGCATCAAAGATTATATTAATTTTACCTACTAATCCATTTTTCATCATACTATTATCCTCCACTAGTCATTGACTTAATATTTATAGTGTTACTATCCCTTCATCCTAATTAATTATTACATTATCATCCCACTTATCACTAATTTCCTCTTATCTATTATTTCTTAATTTTAAAATCCCTATCACCTACCCTCACCTACCCCCATTATATTTTCCTACAAAACCAACTATTAATCTTCATCTAGTCACCATTTATTATCCTAAAAATCCTCTAGAAACCTCTAATCAACCTAGAGCCATGCACACTCATTTTATGAATTTTAATTCCTAAAACTAACTTACCTCTATTAGGCTAATCATGTTCTAATACCCATTAACTATCCTTTAAAAACTCTAAAGATTTATAATCGCCTAAAGTCTCTCACTAATTCCTCTCTAGAATTATCTAGGAATCTTTAATTCCTAAAAATTTCCTCCACTATTGATTTGATTCCATCATGGATCAAATCTAACCCTCCATTTTTTTCACCACACACTATTTAATCATGAACACCCCATGCACAAAATAAGGAATGAATGAATAATTTGCACACTCTCTTGTTGTCAAATTATCTCCATTGATCTCTATTATTGTCCAAATTTTGAGTCTAATCAATCCATCTCCATACAAGCATTTATACTTGTCATCATTGGGCCACATCATTCTCATTTAGAGGTATATTAAGATGCATGATTGTTGTATGATTTGTATATTTAACTTATCATAGTGTTATTTGTTGAATTGGAATGGTTGCATGAGATAATATCCACTAATTGATTATGTTTTATCTCTATTCCAATTCCTTGCATATACAGTTTCCCTTCATATAGTAATATTTACTAAAATATTAATGTGTTTCATTATATATTAAAATTTAATTTATACCCTACCTATAATGTAAAAAATTTATCATGATTATCTATTCAACATTTCCCCTCATATGTAGATAAGGCTCATATAATAGTTTACATTTTTTGATGGTCTACCAAAAATTTTAACTTGTAATTTGATATATTTTATAAATAAAATGTTTTATTAAATATATTTAATCTAATCCTTTAACATTTTGGACAGGTCTACCACATAAATATTTTCAACCCAACATTGGTTAATAGGGAGTAATAGTAGCTTCATCACTCCAAACTGGTGAACAAGGAGTAGTAGGATCTTTTCCACTCAAAGCTAATGAACACAGTGACTATTCTAATGAAAGCAATGAATTAAATTTTTAGATATATAATCATACAATTAATCAATAAATATTACGTTTTAAAAAAATATACAATAGTTTTTGCATGCATATAAACCAAATTGGAAATAAGAATATTTACTAAAAGGATCGATAACACTTTAGCACGTTTCTTTTAATATAGAAGAAGTTATTTTGGCTAATAAAAAATTTAGTTATCTTTCTCATTAAAAAACCATTTTGGAATTTTTAAAATCATCAAGGTGGTTATGTAAAATTCAAAAAAATATAAGATCATTGTTTCATATAAAGGGGCAGTTTCACCCACGGTAATTGCATAGTCTATGTAATTGCCTAGAAATGTTTATGTGTTCATTTCAAGCATTTTTAAAATCAAATATGATTCAAAGATTCACTTCATGAATCTCAAAAGGATTCAAATAATGAATATTGGAGTGAGATAAGTCTTGTGGGGAAGAATATGGGTGATTTTTTAGAGTGTATAATGTAACAAAGATAGTAGAGTTAAGTGTAGCACGGGATTAATATATGTTTTTAATATTATAATGTAAGAAAAGATAAGAGAGTGAATGAGTGTGTAGTGTGTGTAGCATTTATATTACCATAAGAAATATAAATATAAATATTATTTTGTTTGAAGTCTCATTATTGGAGTATGTGACTGTGAAGAGTGAGAATTTAAACGGGTAGGTTGCAGGGCCAAGGTTAACCTTCATTGTAGCTTCTAACCTTGGTTGCATTAATGGTATCATAGTTGGTAAAAACTCTAGGATGAATGAGTGCGTGTTGATTTTTACACTACTAGGAAAGAATAGGTAGAGGGCATAGGTGAAGTGTGAGTGAGTTGAGTGTTCTCTATCTTGTGTGGGTGAATAGACAATTGAGAGTACATCATCCATCAATTGATTAGTAGTTATATTGTGCATAGAGTTTTGTCCATATTTTTTATATAGGTAGATAAAAGAGATTCGAGATATATATATATATATATATATATATATATATATATATATATATATATATATATATATATATATATATATATATATATATATATATAGAGAGAGAGAGAGAGAGAGAGAGAGAGATAATATGACCTATGTAGGATTTCAATAGAAAGGTTGAAATTTATGGGTTATATGTGTGATTGGGGGAAGTATGAGAGACATGGATGAGAAGTCTACAACCTAAGTGGCTGATTTGAATGTTTTAGCAAGGGTAATGCAATCCCAAGTGGAAGTTGAGGCAAATAGGATAAGGAAGGATTTTTATATACTACCTATATATGATGTTAAGGGGTGAATAAGGAGTTGAAGATTGTGAAAGTCATGTTGTAAATCATGGAAGGTGAGATTTATAATACAAGGGAGTAGAAATAAATAAGGATATGATCTTGGTTCATACCATGTGCTGAAAAAATGAAGAGGAAGAAGGTTCATTTGAATAAGAGAACCTTGAATCTGATTCAAAAGTCCTTTATGAAATAAATTAATAATATAAGCATGTTTTTTTGAAATCATGAAGGTGGAGATGAAAGAGGTGGAAGTTAATGTGCAAGGTAAAAATTTCAAGGGAACATTATGTGAAGAATAAAAATATATTCCATTAGAGGAAGATGTGGAAATTTTAGAAAAAGTAGATGTGGTAGCTGAGATGGTAGATCATAAAGGTCCAATGTTTGACAAAGGATATATATAAAATAATCTCTTTTACTTGAATAAGTTGCAAGGGTGATTAAGGGAATGTTTTATTCCATCAATGTTATCTTTTTTAGGTAATGGTGAAAGTAAGACAATTGAATAAGAGAAAGAATAATTTTTATGAGGGACGATAGAGATAGAGAGGGTGAATTAGTGGGAGGAAACATTCATAACTTTTTGGTTGATCCAAAGATAATTTAGATAAGGGAAGATAATTAATATCACACATGTGGCATGGAATGATATTGAAGTGAAATATTGCGTATATAATGAGCAATATAACATGTGAAAGCTTTTTAAAATGTTAGAGAAGCCTACATAAAGTTGGGGGAGAAAATAATGAAAAGTTATTGGGTTTATTAACCAAATAAAGTTTATAATAGGGTGAGATTATATCAGGTGATGAACAGGGTGGAAAAATGTTGGAAGGGGAAATAATATATAGGGAGGTAGGTGAAATCTTTGAAGACATCCTATAGGGATAAACGACATAAGAAGATGTTTTTACAATATAGGTAGTGAATTTTTTCAATTTTTCAATGAAGGAAACATAAGAGAATGACTTGAATACTATCCAAAAAATAAAAATGGAGGTGATGTGCAATCATCTTGATGCCAAATAATGTAGTGGTTTCTTCAACAATAAAGATGAAATAAAATAGGTAGTGGATGAGGTGTACTTGTGGAATGAAATAGTATGTGTGGATGGTGTAGAGGACATTTGGTGGAGGTGTAGAGATAGTGGTGGGCATAAAATCATAAGAATCATAAGAAGATATATAAAGAGAAAGAGATAAGTTTGGTGGAATATGATGGTATTTGTCTAGTATGTGGTTGGAAAGAATGGAAATACCTCATCTAGTAGAATGGTGTGTCATGGATTTTCCTACAGACAAATAAGTGTGGTTTCCTCACCCAACCAAAAATTGTGAGAAATATGGTCATTTTCCATAGGTGTCTAATGCACAAGAATATAATAAATCAAGTACTTTTACATCACCCAAAAATATCCACTAATGTTCACATACAATTATACCAAATTTCTAGTACAGAGATGAACTACAAGGACCAATAACACTTTAAAAGATCCTAGAGAAAATAAGAAGCAATTTTAGTTAGTGAGATAGATATTTCTTTATCTAATTAAAAAAATATCAATTAACACAATTGTTTTGTTAATAGTTGGTTACAATGGTTATGAAACCACTACTCTACATTAGGTAGTAGTTTTGCATATGGTAGTTGCACAACCCAAATAAGGATCCATAAATATTAAGTGTTATTTTTTTTTATCATTTTAAAGATAAAATAGATTCCAAGAGTGATGTCATTAATCATAAAAGGAGTGAATGATTAAAATAATGAAAATTGGAGTGAGAGATATAATGGGGAAGAGTGTGGTTACTTGTTGAAAGAGCACAAAGGAGTATAGATACTAGAGTTTAGTCTAGCAAGGGGTTTTTTTCTATGTTCTTTATATTGTATTTAAACCAAAGAGAGGAGAGTGACTGTGTAATATTTATATTCCCTCAATAAATATAATATTTTATTTCTTGTCTCATTGTTGGAATGTGTGAATGTCAAGTGTACAAAGTTTAAAGTGGTAGGCTATAATGCCAAGGGTTTCCTTCATTGGACCCCCTATCCCTAACTACATTAGTTTTGAATTATAAGAAGGAACTTCATGTTCCATACCATTAAATCCTACTAAAATTATAAAGCAACTAAAACAACACTAAGTCTAATGGCACAGTGTAAATTATGTATGAGTCGATTAACACATGAAAAGACTTTAATTATCCATCATCACATCTAAATAATTTTATCAGCATCCAAAATTCATGGATTATGTTGTCATACAATATTACCACTTTCATTATGTTGAAGGGGATTTTTTTTTATCAATACACGAAGAATAATTTCCCATTACTAAAAAGAAGCAATTAGTGTGCAAGTGGTTGAAATCCAAAATAGATGAGTTATTTATAAGAGTTTTTAACAAAGAAGAAGCAGGTAGGAAGAGAAGGGTAGAGAGATGTGAATTCTATCAATAATTAAAAAGTAATGGAAATTTCATGGAAAATAATAGGTTAACATGTCCCACACATTATTCTCAACATAAAAAGGGTGCAAAGGCATTAGATTCTAAAAGCGTAAATGGCCAAGGAAAAGGATATTTTTTGTGTGAAAAAAATCACTTAAGATAGATCCTAAGACATCTTCATATTTTCCATTTAGTTGGGGCATAATACCATCAACCAAGTGTCAGCCTTTATGTTTTTATCTTTTATTGATGTTCTAGATCTCCATGGTAAACCCTATAGTTGTTTTGGTACTTTATGTACAAGTACTTATTGATATCATCTAAGAAATACAAGTTTTAACTCCACCAAATCAATTAGTATTGACATGTAATAAAAATGAAAGAAAATATAGGTGGGAGATTTAATTCCCAAATACATGAAAAAACCAACACTAGGAGGAATTAGTTGGTAGGGTAATCAATCTATAGTTTTCAAATTTTATATATTCCTACCAAAATTTGGTTTACAATTGTATCTTCATTTGTGTTCATCTATTTCCATCTTCTAACCTAAGTTTTCACTTCAAGTCTTATCTTCTTGAGAAAAAAAAATATGAAATGGATATAAGTTTGGGATTGTAGGTCTACATATATAGGATTAGTGTTATCCCTTTTCCCTTCTAATTTATTATACCCCTCAAAGATAATAAAGTAATTATAAGTTGGTAAATGTACTAACCCTTGTTAAGGCCCATGGTTAAGTATTAAACAAGGTTTGACTTGGTAATTAAGTTAATTTATATGATTAGGGATTATGCTTTGTTTCATGCATCTTTTGATTATCTCATATTGAATCGCATATATATATATATATATATATATATATATATATATATATATATATATATATATATATATATATATATATATATATATATATATATATATATATATATATATATATATATATATATATATATATATATATATATATAACGTTTTTATTTAAATCTCTTTATAACATAGAGGTACTATGATGAGTCTTGTCTATTTGTTGGGGAAATGAGTTCCAATTGTTTTCTAATTTTATTTATATATTGATGATGAGTTGAATTGGGAAGGATTTGAATTATTTCCATCTTGGGGTTATCTAAATTGACATGGCAATATCAGGTGCTCAAATAGTGTAAATCCAAAGTGAACAAGGATCATGATGGTAGGATTGGTAATGGTAACAACCTTGCACACAACTAGTTTATGTGTCACATTAGCCACATGGACACGTGAATCTTTATGCCTTTGTAGCATAAATACAATGAACACAATATGTTTTAAAGTTGACTATTATCCACATGTGCACAAGATAAAGTGGAAAATGGAAATTTGATAAACCAAAATAAAGGGATCTCCATTTTAATAATAAGTTTGAAATATCATTTAGTGAACCAAAAGCCAAATAGTGGTAACTATGGTGAGAAATAATTATGGAAAAATAAGTCAAATGTGTCTATGGTAGACAAATGCATTATAACAAATTATTATCCAAAATTGTCCCTCAAGGAAAGTGGCCAAAAATAAATTAATATGAAAGTGGACTATGCACAATAAAAATAAGAGATATTTTCACAAGAAATCGCTGACAAGTTAGCCTATAAGAAAATAAATGTGGAATTAGTAAGAAGCATCCATGAGAAATCATAGAATTCAGAGTATTCTAAAGAACACCAATCCTAAATTAAATGTGATTTGCCCAAATAATAATGAAGTGATTCCAAAAATGTATGGATTCTATAACTCTCTAGAGAAAGGAAGTATTATTTAAGGAAGGTTGGACATGTCACACTAAAATATGTAAGAAGTTTTTTGGTACAAAGGAATTTTGAATTAAATGAAGCATTTGGGTTTTAAAAATAAGACATAGTAATATAAATGGGGACTCATCATTACATGTTTTGGGTAAAAGAGAAGAAAAGAGGAAAGTGGGGACATAGAGAATTAACAAAGCAGATGATGTGGTAATAAAATATATTTAATTGTTTAAGGTAATTTATATTTATTGTTAATGTGAGCCCTTTACCCATTTTTATAAGGACGTAGATGTGTTTCATGATTTGTAGATATTGTCTTAATTGTGGAAATTAATTTTTATATGATGTTTATTTTTCGTGATAGTAGTTGGATTGTATTATTATTTTTATATTTTTTATTATATATTTAATTTGTACTTACATCCCTTGTGTTTTCCTTGGGGTTGGTAAAAAGGAAAAGAAGTTATTTTTTCCAAAAGTGTGGTTTACACTCACCTGATTCATTATTATATTTATACATAGCTAGAGGCATCCACTAGGGTGCTAAGAGAAGGGAATAATATTAGGGTTGGTTATTTGGGTCATTAAACCACTTTTTAATATGAAAACCTCATACATTTGAAGGGTGATGAGAGAGATGAAAAATTCTCGAGATAGGTGTTTCCAAACTTATAAATACCATAACCTTTAATGATTGAATCCACAATAGTTGATGAATGGTTTGTATACATGATTGCAACCATGTAACAATGCTTATATTTGCATTTAGTTGTGGGTGTGAACCTTGTTTAATTTTGATGTCTCTTTCTAGCATCTTAATATTTTATTAAGATACTATGCCATTTTTGAAAGTTGTTTGCATTATTTTTACTACATCTAATTGGTTTTAATTTTGTATTAATCCTTTATGTTTTTCATCTTTGGTCAATTTTTGTTTCTTGATTTAACCCTTGTGTGACCTCTCCACATAAAAACAAAAATTTTGAGTAAGTGGAAAACATAGTTGAGGTATTAGTTTTAGTTAGAGACATGATTTGGTTTTCAATTGGGTTGAATATTGAATATATTAACAGAGTATAAAGATTACTCAATACCTCATTGTGGACACAATGTACTCACCATGTGGGTGGATAAAAGGATGTGGAATGAAGTTATCTCTTTTTAATTTCTAGTATCATTTGGTGATCACACTTAGACATATCAAACAACCAAGTGAGCCTCATAAATAAGGTGCACACATTTTGGATTTTACCTTTATCTTACTTTTTTAAAGATAAGGCTTAAATTATGATGGAATTCGTTTAGATTTATGGGAAAATTATATTATATATCTTATACTATTGTGTATACCTTTATTTGGATTGGCAGTAAAATCTAAATGCATAAAAGTAAATGAAATAGACTTTTAATAATTTTAATTTTAGAAGTTACATTGATTGTGGATTTCTCTATCCCATTATGTGAAATACATGTATTATTAAGTATGGGAAATAAATAATTTCAATATTTAATAAATCCATATGGAAATTAATAAAATTATAAATAAAACTTACCCGATCCATTATTGTTATCACCAAACATACTTTATAGGTCCTTGAAATCTTTGAGGACATTGTGACTGAAAATAATAGCCTCTCAAAAGATTGTGTGCTATGGATGTGGACACCAACAATAAATAAAAAAATTAAACCATTTTGAATATATATTTATACATGAATGTGTATTTGTATTAAGATAAATATGTGTTTTATGTATTAAACATTTCAATTTCCATAGTGATTATGTATTCAGAACCTTAAGGGATTCACGATATAATTTTGTAACCACTCTCACCTACAAGGAGATCACAGTTATCTCCTTCACTAATTTCACACTCATCATGTTAATATGGATATATATCAAATATTAGACTGCATGTGATCCAATTATTAATATATCCCTTTAGATCTTGACCACCAGTATCTATAATATGCCACATTTGAAGGGTGTAAGATTATTATATTATTAGTTAATGTTGTTTTCAGATTCTCTCTCTAATTCCACATTTTTTATGTTTGATAAAGTTTATGCATCTAATTATTGGATTCTATAATTAAGGAGAATAGGGATAATACCACATGGCCACAAATATATTGAGATAAAAATCATTTAAACTTGAGCAGGCGTAAAAGCAATTTGCAAAATCAATACATCTGTAGAGTCTATAAGAAGAAGTGAATGTCAACAATGATATTTTAAATTTTGTGACCTAGAGAATGAATGATAGATACATGTGGAGTTTGAATTTTTGAGGTGACTAAGGCTATGTGAAACAATGCAGAAGGCAAATTAATACGTGAATAGTTGTATGGCTTAGGCCACTATTATAGTATTCATATTATATTTGTGGACTATGGTGATCATATTTTTTGATTTGATGGCCACATGGGTATGGTGGACCCACTACCCTATTTACATCAAACAATACACTTCAATTTTTATTAGTTTAGAGGAGGTAAAAATATATGTGAAGGTGCATATTTTATAAAGTGTGATCTTTATGGTAATAGATATATTTATATGTAGACTCAGTGAACTCTATCTAACCCATGGAAATATGTAAACTCTATTAATAGATATTAACTCCATGTACTTCTGGCCCACACAAGTATTCTGACCATACTACACTTATTTAGTGTACATTATTTACATGTTGGCCATATATAGATTAAATTTGGTTTGTCAGTGACTTGTCATGGAATTATATTTATATAGTAATATGGTGACCATTTACTTGGCTTGGTGTCCATGTAGATACATTATATTACTATAATTTGACTTTGACCACTCCATGTATAGAAATAGCATGGCATGACCTGAAGAACCTTGTGATTTAATGACACTTAATGATGGAATTATATTGTGAATGCATGAACAATAATTACATGTGTAAATTAAATAAGGTTATATTATAATATAATTAGTAGCCCAAAATTTAAATGATAATTTTATATATAATGTTAAATTTAAAAAAATTTATAGTCACTCTTTGGGTTTTTTAAGTGAATTACAACCACCCTTGATTCTTCTTATGCATGTGTGCATAAGCTTATATGTAGGTAACTTAAGGACCGGGCATGAACATTTAACACTAACACCTAGAATGATCTAAATCCAATGGTGGGGTGGGAATTATCTATTTGGAAACATGCATGAAGTTTTTCTTGGAAACATAGCCTAGCATGGGTTTGGTGAAATAAATTGAGGCTAAATTAGTAAACTACCATATTAATCATGGAATCAATTATGATTGAAATCACATTATTATTTATACATTTATGCAAATTATGTTAGTGTGTATGGTAAAATATGGGCTCAGATGATTTTTGCATGCATAATTAATTTAAATTGAAAAAAAATGAGTGGTTAGATTTGGATTAGCATGAGAGGGTGTTACACATTATTATGGTCCAACACTATTGACCTATATGAAGGCATTACATATGGGATATGCATGAAGCCATGGAAAATTTTAATATGAAAATCTTTGGAGGATTAATCTAAGCTTATAATGATCACTTGTAATCAAATTCACAAAAAATTGTGTTATTCACAAGGAAAATTGAGGAAGTGTGCATATAAAACAATTTTAAGATGTATCAAGATAGAACCTTTTGGGGTGATGCTTGAACATGTATTTTAAGTCAAATAAGAATCATAATTACCATGATGAGAGACAAATGGCATAGGTTTGTAATTAAAAAAATATTCAAACAAATCCAACAATCCAATCAAATGATATAGTTGTTTGAAAATGCTTTGGTAACCAAATTTCAAAGCTGGCCATTTTTTTGCCACTTCCCAACTTTGAAACACATTGAACATGCTTATTTTTTATGATAATTTAAAATAATAATTCAAGCAATATGAGGCTTAAAATTATACAACATATAGGTAATAGAAAACAAAATCTAAATGTGTAAAAATATCATCTTAAAACCTTCCTATAAAGGATAAATACCTATTCAAAAATGGTGTAACTAGTATATTTGGTTATTATTTAACTTTAAAATGTTATCACAATAAATTTACATTAGTTATTCCCCAAAGCTTTAAAATGTCATTTGAATAAGTCTATAGGGTACTCAATCTATTGGATAAAGGGAATATTATGAAAAAATAATAAAGTGAATTTCCCTCCTAATTTTGAGAATGGGAGTGCATTGGCACCAAGGTGTTAAAATGGCTAATGTTAGAAGAAAATGCAATTTCAAAAATTTCATAACCAACATGTGCCTTATTACTTTAGGTGACATAATAGGGTCCATAATTTGGATATCTTGAAGATAGAAATGTGTGAATTTTTTTAAATTGAATTAATGAAAAGCTTTTCTTAAATTATGAACCACCATTGTCTGCAATACTACTATGGGAAAAGTATTATTGTGATAAAATGTGAAAAAAATCCTCCTTAGTTGTGTGCATGTGTGGTGGCATCAAATCTGATGTTGGTTTGAAAAAAACTAATGATTGGCTACTTGGATGAATTTATGAGCTTAGCATGATGATAAGTTCCTTCATGGGAAATATGAATGTGTGGGGTAATTAATTTACCTTGCTACCAAAAGACTCTATGGAGTTAGTTTTGAATGAAATTATTGTAAATGTCATAGCTTGCTATAAAATGTGTGAGATCTCATTGGAAAATGGGAAAAAATTCTTCCTGTTGTGACAAGAATAAAATTTTTGTACCATATGATTTTGATAACTAGGGTTACATCATAAATATTTGTGTTGAAATGAAATCCTCAATTTACATTACTAATCTTGTTTGGCACAATTGTAAATAGATTATAGAAAAGTAGTTGGCATCATTTTATCAAAGGGTGATGCTTTAGTGTGGACACAGATTCTATAATGCTTGATTGTGCATTCAAGTATGATTTTCATGTGTGACATAGTGATATGATTAGTTAATTCTCTTTATTGATATGAAACATTTATCAAGATATTGATGCACCAATATTGGATTGTTGATGAATGCAATTGTGTGCATGTTTCTTATGACAATGAAATTTTAGCGATGAATTTTTCTAAAGGGGAGAATTATGTGATGCCTCTCCTAGCCTATCCCTTAATCCCATGGTTGAGTATTAATCATGGTTGGACCCATTGATTAAATTATTTTATATGATTAGGGATCAAGATTTGTTTAATGCATACTTTGATTATATCATATTGAATCATGGAAAAAAAGATTTTGGTTATACATATTCATACCATAAAGGTATTTTGATAAGTCTAGATTATGTGCAAGAAATAGGGGTTCCAACTATGTGCTAATTTTATTTATATGCTAATGATGAGAAGAGTAAGGGTTTATATTATGTCCATTAGGGGGTTATCTAAGTTGACACAAAAATAGTAGGATCTCCAACAATGGAATCAATAGTGAGCATGGATTTTGATAGTGGGATTGGTATTGGTAGCCACCATATATGTAGATGGTTTAAATGATACATTATCCACATAGGCACTTGGTAATTTATGCCATGGTGGAATAAATAGAGTGAACACGTTATGGTTTAATTTGGACTATTATCTACATGTTCACAAAATAAAGAAAAAAATGGAAATGTGATAAAATATAAGAGAGTGACCTCTATTTAAATAACAAGTGTGAGATATCATTAGGCGAATCACAAGCCACATGGTGTCAACCATGGTGAACAATCATCCCACAACAAGAAGTCAAATGTGACCATGGTAGACAAACACATTATAACAAATTATAATATAGAAAGATCCCCTAACAACCAAAGTGGCCAAAAAGAAATTAAAAAAAAATTAAGATGCATGTAATAATAAGAATAGAGATTGCAACAAGAAATCACAAACAATCAGGTGGCCTACAAGTAAATAAAAATGGATAGAGTAAGAAGCAACCAAGAGAAATCACATAAGTCAAAATTGCTTGAGGAACAACATTCTTCAATTAAATGTGATTTTTCTAAATATTAAAAAAGTGGTTATATAAATATATGGCTGCCATAACTCTCGAAAGAAAAGGATGGTTATTTAATGGAGGCTAGATATGTCGTATTGAAATATGTAGGCAAGATTTTGGTAAAAAGTATTTTTGAATTAAAGGTGGGATTTCACTTTTAAAAATAGATCATGAAAAGAGAAATAATGGCAACTTCCTACGTGGTTTGGGAAAAGAGAAGAAAATATGAAAGTGGAGACACAAATAATTCACATAGAGACCATGTGGCAATAAATAATATTAGTCTTTCTTAAGTTCTTTTTTTATGTGTGCCTTTTTCTATTTTTTAGAATGATGTGGTTGAGTTTAATGATCTATAGATTTAAGATATATATTTTTTATAACAACATCTGGATTGTCTTATTTATTTTATATTTATTCTTTTCCTTAATTGTGATTACATAATTTTTTTTTTAATTAGGGTAGGTAAGAAGGAGAGGAAGAAGCTAGATTTTCCAAGAATTAAGGCTTACACCCACCTAATTCATTATTATATGGCTTAATAGTTATATGTCTTTGCCAAGGTGCTGAAGGGAGGGGGAAATATCAAGGTTGGTGTTTTGGTTCATTGAACCCTTTTTATCATGTAAATATCATATATTCCCAAGACATTGATAGAGGGAAACAAGTCTCAATTTGGGGTTTCTAAACTTATAAGTACAATAACCTTTGATGATTGAAGTCACACTAGTAGCCAATGAATAGTTTTAAGACATGATTGTTGCCATATAACAATAGTTATATTTGAAATCATCTATGTATGGGAACCTTGTTTAAATGTTATGTCTCTTTACAACATTTGAATGTTTTGTTTAGAAACTATGCCATTTGTGAAAGTTGTTTACATTGTTTTGAAAACCTTTTATTGGTTTTGATTTTGTGTTGATCCCTTATGTTTTTCATCTTGGGTTAACTATTGTTTGTTTCTTGAATGTTTATGTGATCTCTATAGACATCCAATTCCTAACACCATTATGTTGAAATTGTCAATCTTACTCAAAATGCACTAAAATGCATAATAAAGCCAAAATTACTAAAAATGCTCTAAATGGTTCGATCTTATCATATACAAGTGCTGATTGAAGATAATGTATCCCTAAATGGGGTAATTAATTTTATGTGATTATTAACTTTGATCAAATCATTTCAAATAAAAATGATGAAAATGCATTTTGGTGCTCTAGAACACTCTTTTCTTCTAAGTTAGAAGGACACTACACGTAAATGTGTTATTTTGTGTCGATAACATCCTAAATGGGATAATGATTTGTACGTAACTAACATCACCTTTTAATTTATCTCAATTTAAATTATGACCCAGTAATATGACTTTCTGACTAGTTTGATTAATTTTGCACCAATTTCCAAAGATTTGCACTAAATTTGATTAATCTTACTTAGGAAAATTAAACCAAATTATGAGCTTAAGTAAGAATTCCATGAAAGTTATTGAATATTTCTTTATTGGAATTTAATTCCTATTAACTACATCATCAAGTGACATGATCAATGAGGTGGGATCCATCAGCCATAAATGCAACAAATATCCAGATTATGGCTTCCCATGCCTCTTTAATGCCCCTTCCTCCCAAATATTTATGAGGATATTTATGGATTTTATTTACATAATTGAATTAATTTATGTCCACACATCTTGATCTTAAGATGGATGGTCATGGTTGATCCTGAGCAATTTGGAAAATCTATAAATAAGAGGGTCAAGGCCGCTTTGATTAAGCTTAATTTGTGTAAACTTATAATGCAAGATTCTCTCTACAAGCCATTTGAGTGTAGTTTGATAATGCTTTATTTGTAATAAAATAGGTTCATTGATAGGCATATCTTGATTTTCATATCATGAGCCTAGATTATACTTGGTGTTCTTGAGATGGTGGAGGAGCTTGCCTTGCAACATTGTTGAAGACTTGATCATCAAATCAAGAGGAAAAACACGTTTTGAGATGCATATGTATGGTGGGATACTCTTAGGAAGGTAATGTATGTTTTCTTTCTTTCTTTGAGTTCTTAATTGTCATTTGCACACCCCATTGAATAGGTTGGCCTAAATTGTTAGTTATTTATGTATTTCTTGTGTTTTTCATGACTAATGCTTGATCTAACCATCTTTATAATCCATCTCTAGATATTAGCACACCCAATGGGATAATGTATCCATCTCAAGCAAGAAAGATGTTTTGGCAATCATATATTTCCTTAAAAGTCATTAAATTTTCCTTTAACATCAATTTTTATCTTGTTTTCCCTATGTTTTTGACATTTTTTGCTGATACATAGTGACCGACATTGATTTAAAGTAATCGGTATTGATCAAGGCTAATTGACATTAGTTAGGTTGTAGGGAAAACACGGTTAACAAATTCTATTTTTGAACTTTATTCAATTTTATAGTTGACAAATTGGGTTTATAAGTCTCTAGTCTGAACATTTATTCATGATCCAAAAGTTTATTTTGGAGATTTTATCCTAAAATTATCCTAACAATAAGTTTTGTGACAAATATTTTTTGCCTAATGGTTTATAGGTGATCATTATTGGTCATTTTTGATTGGCAATGATTCATGTATGATCGGTATCAGTCTTATAGCAACGGGCATCAATCAATGTTGATCAATGCCAGTCTATATGATTTTAAAATAGAGAACCTGAGAGAAATAAATATAAACTTGTATGTTTCATTATTGATTATGCTTGAAAGCTAAACAAAAATGTCTAACATTGCAAGACCCACGTGGAAAAGTGAACAAATTTGAAGCATGATTTAAATCTTCAACCTTCCCTTTGGTGTTTAAAAAGAACTTAAAAGGTTTATTTGATTATTTTTTAATGTTTTTCAAAGTTTTTGCAAACTAAGGCCAAGGGGCCAAGAACTTCACTTAAATTTTTAATTTGGTGTATAAAATGAACAATCACTTAAATTTCAAATTTCTTGAAGTATTTTATGTAAATCATCTATTACTTGTTAAATTGTTTGAACAAAAATAATTATGTGTGTATGTTCTCTCCCCATCCACTATAGGGAACTCAGGGGACCAAAAGTGACTTTTCATTATGATTGTGCCTTTGTCCAAGGTGTGAAAATAAATTTTTCTAGGATCTCCACAAAACCTGTATGGTTTAGGTGATCTAAAAACAACCTCTAAAGCTTTTTCACTTAGATCATTTTACTTCATGTAATTGGCTTGTGGAGAGGAGGTCATAACCTCTTCGTGAGTTATTTAGGAAAGATTTGAATTGGGTATTCATCTCCTGACATTGACTTCAACCCCTCTCCATGATGGGGTATATAAATTTTGATTACCCCGCTATGACTTTGATTGAGTTATTAGGAAAACTTCATTAGTGGCAAGTCAACCCAGAACGTATGATCAATCTGGACATTGCACTACACTAAGAAATTGATGGATGTAGTGGTTATGAAAAGGATAAGACCTTTTCATAATAAGTTAATTAACATAGATCTAATTGACGTGATATATCCCTTGTTTTATCCACACTTAGGACCACCTAGACAGTCATAAATTGTAAGTTTTAGACATCCCTACTTGTCATAGAGTATCGTTGATGCAAGGTGAGTAACATAAAGGTCCATGTCACTGTAAAATCTCTTGGGAGAAGGGGGTGTAAAATACAATACAAAATCATGCACTTTTATTTTTGGATTAACAATTAAAATCCTTCGAAGAGCATGTATATAGATGGATTTCAATAATGAAATGCAACCTTGTCAATTTAGGGCTTATGATGTTTTACTTAGTTGTATTTAGCCTTTTTAGTCTTTATATACTTGGTCTTGATTTGAGTTAAAACTTGATTGTAAACAAATATCATAACCAAACATATTGTCCACCATTTGTTGAATAGGGAGGCATTATGCTGGTCAAAGCCAAATCAATCTTTGCCTTATTCAAATTCTCATCTTAAATATTGTGTTTATATTGTCTAATTAGCATAGTTATGCTACCCATTTTTAGTCTAAACCATTTTCTAAAATATTTAAGTCCTTCATTAATAATTCAAATTTGCAATTGCACCTTTCTAAGTTCTAGGTTAACGTGTTAATTATTTTTACCATTTACACTTGACTTGAGTTAACTTGGGTTTAATTTCCCATTTGGATTGAAGGTCATTTATAGACTCATTATCATTTGATCATTGTGAACTTAGGTCATCAAGTGTATCGCTCACACTCTAAGTTCTAGAACATATTTTATTCTGCCTCTTATTACCATGTGGTGGCACTGTGCTACCCATTTAGTTTTAATTTTATACTTAGGAATTCTTGCATGTTTTCACATCTTGAGTTTATTGGTTTGCATTGTCACCTTCCTAATTCAAATGGATTTCTTCTAATTTCCTAGTAGTAACTCATCAAAGTTGAACTAGATTTTATGGTATTGACATATCTCTCAACCTAAATTTGGTGTACTAGTTTACACTTAGGTATTTAATTTATCATACCCTCTTCTAATTTATATGATTTCAACCCTACCCAGGTTTGAGTAATTTCTTCAGCATATTCTTATAATTATGTGGTACTATGCCACCTCCTTTTTATTATAGTCTCTCTTGTGCCTTGTCATTTGTTTAGAAAATATCAAAACACATACCTTGTTTCAATGTTTGAAAAACATTTTCCAAATCTTGAGCAAACATAGAGAAAAACCTTTTAGACATGACTCAAAGGTACACTCGTAGTGGGGTCTCTTATGACCCTAGTTGCAAGGAGGATCACTTTTATAGTGGGTATGAAAACTATGTCTTCTTTGAGGATGTCACCCTCTTTGAGTTTATTTTTTGAACACCAAGCTAATCCATGCTAACTTTTGTACGTCATCTTTGCCCTTCAATTTGTGCATTGCACTTGAAGGTTAACATTTTAGGTTATCCCCCTTTAGCTTATGCAAGTGATCAAGCTCCCCAATGTGTGAAGGTTACACTTTTACTCTATTATCCTTCATCTTGTATGAGTGATAAAGCTTTGTAATGCACAAAGTTTACCATTTTAGGAGCTCCTCTTTTGGTCTGCATGAGTAACCAAACTACGCAACATCTAATCATTACCATTCTAGGCCCATCACCAACATTTATTAAACCTATTGTTGAAGAATGTCCATTTCATGAACTAGTCTTTGTTGATCCCTTCTTCAATATTATAATTTTTGGAGATCTCATTATTGAACCACAAACCATTGTTCACCCTAAGCCAATTATTCCACACTTTAAAAATTTCATGTTGATCTTTGAGCCTTAGTAAAGCCAACTAGTACCTCTTCAAGAACCATATTATGAGGACTAAAATATGTTCAAAGTTGATATTTTTTAACCAATTGTAAACCAAGATCATGATGTTATTGTTGAAACACCCATTTGTGATGAGTCAACCTGTGATGAGTTACCTATGCATGTTTTACCTATTTTTAAAGAGCCTCATCTCCTTGATAAGCCAGTCTTTGCAAGTTATCTCTTTATCTTTTTCCACTCATAAAGGGCTCTCTAATTGATAGATAAGATTCTATTGAGTCATCCTTCGATTAGTTCCCTCTCTTTGAGGGGACTCACTTAGATGAGCCAATCTATTTTGAACCTTTCCTAGATGAATCTATATTTTTAAAGCCCATTATGCCATCATACACCATTACTTATTCAAAACTAAGCATTCAATAGGAAATTAATATATAAATAGCCACATCAGATGAAGAATTAGAATTAAAGTTAGGTTCCCTTTCTAAACTAACATAAAAAAAAAACATTAGAATCTAAATCACTATCAATCTCAACATCAAATTTAGAGTCCATTAACTTGAACTCAGCTTCAAAAATAGATTACAGTTGTGGTTGTTAAAACATTTATTACAATTTACTTATGGATTAATTTTAATATATTTGTGATCATTCTACAGTTTTTAGAGATGATTACTTCAGCATCGACAAAGGTTCTCCTAATATATTTTATGAGGATTATGTTGTCTTTCATCATTCCATTACCCTCACCCAACATAGCTATTATATTAACATTCCATCTCTGACAAGCATCGATTGGGACCAACAAAATCATACTTTGTTGAACTGCATCCATAATGACATATCATGTGCAAAATCTTAGGGGGACCAAGACCAAATTCATGCAAAATAAGAAAAATCTCTTAGTAAAACCTTTTTAGAGGCTTGAAGGTGCTAGAATACAATCAAATTCAAATGTTAACATCTCTTTGTGAAACCTTCTTGGAGGCACTATGGGATAATCAAGACAAATTCATTGGTGAAAACCTTCTTCGAGGTACCAATAACTGAGCATAAAAGTTATTCACTATTTGATGAAGACATTATTCAAGATCAAATCAATATAGCTTCCAACCTACATCATTGCTATCAAGATTTGCATTAGGTTCTTCATAAATTAGCTATTTAGGTGAGGTGTTGGGTAGTAAATTTTATGATCGATTATTTTGGTTGTCTCATATGTTGACTAGGATGTGTATCTCTATGTCAACAGAAGCAACATAACCATTTTTCATCTGCCATTTACCCTTCCATTTTCCTTGCCTCATCTCTTAGGGCCAACCTTATGGACAATTTCATTCTAGGCATTTTATACCAATGTGTCCCCTTTGTCTAGACATTTGAACTACATTGACTTGAGGTCCTTCAAGACTATGTAGGTAGAACTCAATTTCCATTGAGGTTAGCTCAGTCACCCTATAGCCAATGCTCTCACCATTTTCCTAGCATTTTTTTTAGGTTTGAATGCTCTCACCATTTTGTAAGCAATTTTTAATTTGGAATGCTCTCTCCATTTTATGAGTAACCTAAGCTTATACTCTCACCATTTTGTGAGCCCATTATCACTTTGGGATAACCTTATTTCTATTATAGCTAAGTGTCATCTTGTCATTTTCTCTATGCCATACCATGTACCATTTTATTATACCATTTATTTACTATTGACCAAAGCTTGTTTTTAGTCATTCTACTTACCCCATTTTGATATAGTTCCTTTGGTTCTTCTTTCCCTTTCACGAGGATATTTTAATCCACTTTCAACAGTTTTAGAATGCCATGTTGAATGATAGTCTATGGAAATAGTGTGACATTTTATCTATCAATTTATCTTTCATCTATCATCTTATTTGGTACCCCTGATTATAACCACCTATGGGCAAATCATTATTGTGCTTGATACCCTTGATTATAACCACTTTTGAGAAAATGAAATTTGTGACATTATTTCCCAATTATAACTACCTCTAGGCAAATTAGGTACAATTCCTTTTTATCATGCATAGCCACATCACCTGATCATTACTATTATCATTTGCCTTTATTTTTGAACTTGTTATGACCTAATTGGTTTTTTCACCACCTTTTGTATAGGTGAAATCGATGTGACTTAAGGTCCTAAAAGGATTACATAGGTTGTGATTGATTCATGTTAAGGTCAACTCAGTCCCCCATTTTCATACACTCTCACTATCTTTTAAGCATTTTGAGTTGGCATGTTCTTGTTGTTGCCTGAGCACTATTTGCAATACCCTTGTCATTTTACAAGTTGGACTATATAAAATTCCAAAAACATTCATAAAGCACCAAAATTCCAAAAACATTTATTTTGTATGCGTGTTTATTTGATTGTTATTTGTTTGGTCTTTTATTTTATTGTTTGGTCTTGTTCTTTTGTTTTCTTTTCCAAGTACATCTTGATGGTCCACATAGATCTTGATTATTCATATCTTTATCTCATGTTATTAAGATGTTCCTGGTTTTTTTATACATTCTTATTCCTAATTAAGTTTTGATTGTCCATATCTTGATTTTGAGTTAGCTTCATTTATGGTTTCTTTTTATCTTTGACTTTGCTTTTTATTTAAATGTAAATAGTTGTAACTTTGGTTTTGGTATTTATTATCATTATCCTTAGTTATAAACATTCACATTTGAACTGGCTCAACGTAATTTAAATCCAATGTCATTATAAGTTCCTCATATTTATTATGCATAATTTCATTTTTCTATATCAAACACTTTGTGCTTTGGACTCAAGTTTAAACATCGATGGAGCTCCAATGATCAACTCTTAAGAACACCAAGGAAAATAGGATAAATATATTTAGCACCTGACTCTATGCAAGGCATTCATCTCTTGGCATACATCATGAGTCTAATCGAATAGGTGGTTCATTTTTCTTCATCCCTCATTTCATTCTTTACCGCTTCTAGGTGAATTACATTAGATTGAGGTCTATTTGGACTATGTAGGTAGTGCTTGGATACATGATGTATCTCTAGTCAGATTAGACATCTTTTTTCTTCTTTTCATCTCTTTCATCACTTTGTGCATTCTTGTATGCCTGGTTTTTTATGGCTTTTACAGCCATTAAACCATCACCTCTACGTTCATGCTCGTTCATCTTTAATATATGTCATAGGTTATATCCTTAATATTTTACATGCCAATTTTCCCTTCAGGGGCATAAAATTTTAATAAATCATAAATATAAATAATGCTTATAGGGGAAAACCATTCTTTATCAATGATCAAAATCAGCCCTACTGGGGCAAAATTGTTTATCACATGATCACATTCGCTCTAATGGAGCACATTATTATTTCTTCTATATTTGGAGACAAGATTCTTCTTTTCTTTAAATTTCAAGCTCTATGGAATTTTGCCCTCATTATAGAAATATTTTAGTGTGCAACTTATCTTGGTATTGATTAATTTCAAAGCGCATAACTTGTACCCTAGCTTTAAGTGTATTCAGAGTGTGTCTCTTCTATTTTTGGATTGTATCCTTCCCATTCCCCCCATCCTTGGGGCCCATTATACTCTAATTATATTTTTATCATTGATGAAATCAATGATTGAAAGCATTATCTCATTTGGATTTAATTTTTTCCATGGGTTAGTCTCTCTTTCTCTCTCTTTTCAAGAGTCCATCCTTATCTTTCATCCCTATATGTCCTCTTGAGGGGGAATCATGGGTCATGTCCAATTCATCTTGAAAAATATTTTCTTTGAAAAGATGTTGCTTTATTTGAATGTCTCTCTACACCTTCTCAAATAGGGGAAAAAATTAGACATCCAATTCCTAACACCACCATGTTGAAATTGTCAATCTTACTCAAAATGCACTAAAATGCACAATTAAGCAAAAATCACTAAAAACATGATAAATGGTTCAATATTTTCATATACAAGTGCCAATTTAGGCCAATGTATCCCTAAATTAAGAAATGCATTTTATGTGATTATTAAATTTGATCAAAATCATTTCGATTCAAAATGATGAAAACGTATTTTGGTGCTCTGGATCACTCTTTTCTTCTAATTTGGAAGCACATGACAAATGAATGTGTTATTTTGTATTGACAACATCCTAAATGAGATAACAATCCATATGAAAATAACATCTCCTTCTGATTCCTCTCCAATTAAATTATGACCTAGTAATATGATTTTATGACTAGTTTAATTAATTGTGCACCAATTTCCAAAGAATTACATTAAATTTGATTAATCTTAGGAAAATTAAACCAAATTATGAGCTTAAATAAGAGTTTCATGAAAGTTATTGAATATTTATTTATTGGAAATTGATTCCTATTAACTGCGTCATCAAGTGACATGATCAAAGGGGTGGCATCTACAAGCTATAAATGCAATAAAATCAAGATTATAGCTTCCCATGCCTCTTTAATGCCCTTTCCTCCCAAATATTTATGAATATATTTATGGATATTATTTACATAATTATATTAATTCATGGCCATACATCTTGATCTTAAGATGGATGGTCATGGTTGATACTGAATAATTTGGAAAATCTATAAATAAGAGGGCCAAGACCACTTTGATTAAGCTTAATTTGTGTAAAATTATAATGCAAGATTCTCTCTACAATCCATTTGAGTGTAGTCTGATAATTCTTTATTTGTAATAGGATAGCTTCATTGATAGGCATACCATTGATTTTTATATCATGAGCCTAGATTATACATGGTGCTCTTGAGATGGTGGAGGATCTTCCCCTGCACCATTATTAAAGTCTTGAGGATCAAATCAAGGGGAAAAACACATTTTGAGCCACATATGGATGGTGGGATACTCTTGGGAAGGTAATATATGTTTGATTTCTTTCATTGAGTTCTTAATTGTCATTTTCACACCCCCATTGAATAGGATGGACTACATTATTAGTTCTTTATGCATTTCTTGTGTTTTTCATGACTAATGATTGATCTAACTATATTTGCAATCTATTTCTACAATCTCTCCCCATGAACGCTCACTACCTATAGTAAATATCCTAAAGTTGAGTAAATGGGAAAAATGGTTGAGGTATCAGTTTGGGGAATCAATATGACTTGGTATTTAGTTTGGTTTTAAAATGAATATATCAAAAAAGTACATAGATTCCTTAGCACCCCCTTATGGACATAATGCACATACCATGAAAGTGGTTAGGTGGATCATGGCACCAACTCATTGCTTCATCTAATATCACCTAATTATCATGTTGAGACCATTTATGCAAAAAATAAAACTCATAAATCAGGGGCAAATGTTGTAAATTTTAATTAATTCTTATATTATTTAAGAATAATATTAAATTGTAATGGCATTGATTTAAAATGATAGAAACATTATATTTTGTAGCTTATAGTGTTGAGTATATTTTTATTTTTATTGGAAATGAAATTTGAATGCATAAGAATGGACTAAATAGGTTTTAATCATTTTAATGCTAAAAATTATAGTAATTATGGATTGCTCTATTTTGTTATGTGATATATATATATATATATATATATATATATATATATATATATATATAGTGTTGAGTATATTTTTATTTTTATTGGAAATGAAATTTGAATGCATAAGAATGGACTAAATAGGTTTTAATCATTTTAATGCTAAAAATTATAGTAATTATGGATTGCTCTATTTTGTTATGTGATATATATATATATATATATATATATATATATATATATATATATATATAATTAAAGGTTTCTACTTAGTTTTTATTGTTGGTGGACACAATCATAGCATGCAACCTTTTGAGAGTCTATTATTGTCATTTAAAATGTCCTCAGGTAGTTCAGAGACCAATAGAATATGTTGGGTGATAACATCAATGGATTAGTTAAGTTTTATTCTTCATTTTATCACATTCATTATGGATTTATTCATTCCTTTAAATATTTCCCCTATTTAATTATATTCTATTGGTCTTTGAACTACCTGAGGACATTTTAAATGACAATAATAGACTCTCAAAAGGTTGCATGCTATGATTGTGTCCACAAACAATAAAAACTAAGTAGAAACCTTTATGTATATACCTTTAAACATGAATACATATTGATATTAAGATAAATATGTAGTTTGATACATTAGACATTTAAATTTCCAACATGATTACATATTAGAACCCTTAAGGGATTCATAATAAAATCCTACAACCTATCTCACCTAAGAGGAGCTCACAGTTATCTCCTTTACTAATTTTATAGTTGTTGTGTGAAGATGGATACAATTCATATATTATACTACATGTGATCCAAGTATTAATATATCACTTTAGATCATGATCATTGGTATCCACAATATGCCAAACTTGTAGGGTGAAAGACTTTTCTTGTTAATTAATTTGTTTTGAGATTATCGCTCTCTTTCCATAGTTTCCTTTGTTTGATCAAGTTCACGAGGCCATTTTATGATCTCCATGATCCATGAATAGTGGGATCATGACACATGGACACAATACACATAGATTAAAAGAGTTAAAAATTTAGCACAAATAAAATTAAGTTGTAAACTCTACACATTCGTAGAGTCCACAGGAAGAAGTGAACATCAAAATTGAGCTTCACAATTCTATGATCTTGAGAATGTGTGATGGAAACACATGAATTGTCTAAATTTTCAAGGTGACTTAGGTCACATTTAAAAATGTATAAGTTATATTAATACACAACCATCCATGTGGCTTAGGCCACTATTGTATCTTGCACATTGAATGAGACACTTATTTTTATTAGTTTAAATGAGGTAAATATATATGCAAAGGAATTTACTTTATATTGTAGTATGTATAATATTAGATATATTTATATGTAGACTTAGTGAAATTCATGTAACCCATATAATTTTTTGAACTTGATGCACTCTATTAATAGTTGTGAACATCCTAGACTAGTGGCCCATGTGGGTATTATCACCACACTACACTTATTTATTATATATAAGTTATAAGTTGGACCATATATAAATTAAATGTGATTTTTTAGTGACTCAAAGTGGAATTTTATTTATATAATAGTATGGTTACCCTTTGCATGGCTTGGATTCCATGTAGGTACATTATATCAAACATATAATGTGATTAAGACCACTGCCTTTTTGGAAATAGTTTGACATGGACCTAAGAACCTTATGGTTATGCGACACTTGGAAATGGAATTATATTATGATTGTGTGAACAATAATTATGTGTGGAAATCAAATAATATTATATTCTAATATAATCAATGACAAATAAGCCAAATGAAGATTTTATATCCATTTTCCAATTTGGACAAGTTTCTAGTGACTCTTTGGGTTTTTGAGTGAACAATAGCTAAATCTAATTTTTATTATTTAGGTGTGAATAATTGGATATGTAGGACACTTGAGGAATTGGCATGGGCATGTGATGTAAATCTAATGGTGGGGTCAGAAATATATCTTGGGCAACATGGGTGAAGTTCTCTCTTGGAAACATAACATGGCATTGGTTTGGTGAAATAAACTAACGCTAATTTAGTAAACCATCCATATTAATATAATGGAATTAATTATATATGAGCTCACATTATATGTTCCACATTTGTACAAATTTATTAGTTTATATGTTAAATGATGGGCTTAAATGTTTAAATATGCAAACACACTTAATTTGAAGAAAAGAAAAACATTTTTGGTTGGATTTGGAGTAGCACAAAAGGGTGATACAATAAATAAAAATTACATAATATAAATTATTGAAACAAAGTGTTCCAAGTGTGCTCTCAATAGATTGCTTTCTAAGAATTAGATAAGTACTTGATGTTCAAATGGACTTAATCTCGTGTCTATTTATAGATGACTTGAATTAATACTTTGGAGAAATCAATCTGCATGATTGAATTCCAATGGTAATAAAAAATAAGGGAAAAATATGTAAAAAATAAATAATAATCTAGTTTAATACATGGTACAAGTAAACATATAAGGACCATATCCTATCAAGGTTGTACAAACAATCTTGACATTGGGACTAGATGATCACATGACTAATATGGGGGTTATATGAAGATATGTAAAAAGTTTTCAAGATTAGAAGTCATCATAAAAGTTTTATAACACCAAATTTAGATGAATCACATGTAATAATATTTATAAAATAATGAAAAATAAATGCATGTAAGTTATTATTTTTTATTTTTTAATAGTTTTTTTTTTTGTTGGGGATATGGAATTTAAGGAGTCATTTTTGAGTGTATATAATATCATTAATATGGATAATACCTTTTCTATGATTTTTTTTCCAAAAAAATATTTCATGAAAGGAAAGGTTTATTAGCAAATTTAGTCTATTAAGGAGATACTTTAAAACCTTGCAAAAAATCACCCAATTATGTGATTCATTCCTATGAAAATGATGATTTCATTGAATAATAGTCTCCATGTTAAATCAATAATATATTATTAGTTAGTATGTAGGGGTTATAACATAGGATTACGAAGAAAATTATTAGTTTCACTTGTTAGTGGATAAACCAAAATAATTCAAAGACAACTAACATTATAATCCTAAGTACTAGGGTCAGAAATGACACCAAAATAAATAAATATACAAAGGAAAGACAAAAACACCATTTACCTTCCTAGAATGACTCTATCTTGCAAACAGTGTGAGAGAAGGCTTATGCTCAATATTGTGAACACTTGATCTTTAGCAATGTTAATGCTTTGGGGGAGGTACCTTCTCTTATTCACTTGGGAATTAGCTCTTAGATTATGTTGGATAGGAATCTCTCTATCAATAATTTGGTATTAGTTGTTTGCACCTTAAAATTTGTTGAATAAAGGTCATGTCACTTATATTTATAGTTTTTCAATTAACTCTAACCCATGTTTAGTTAATCTAGGGTTAAGGTTGGAAGTTGAAATACATTTATGATGGATTTAGTTATGCATTTATGGAGTCATGGCTCAACATTTCTGATTTTTATGGCATTTATGTTGATATTTTGTAATTTTTGACTTTGAGGCTAATGACATCATCATGACCTCATATTCCCTAATATTGATTGAAAAATCATTTTCAAAAATTAGATATTCATTAATTCAACAAGTATTTTTCACTTAAGCATTTAATCTGATTTAATTTTCTAAGTGAATCTAATTCATATTTTGGTCATTCTAAGAATTTGGTTAAGTGCCCCATTTCATTGGTCAAAAACATCAATTTTCTTAGTAACAAGCTGACTGGGGATGAATCTATGAGATTTTATCATTGTGTATAGGGTATTACCCCAAATAGGGAAGACTTGATGTGATTTTAGGTATTTACATCTAATATTCAGATGAAATTGGGATGCTCAGTGATTTCTCTACTTAATTTGTATTATTTACTAGAAATCAGTCTGAAGACTATTTTATCACCCAAATTTGTACCCTTAGAAGGTAGTTCAAGCCTTTCAAATTTGGGATAACATGGATACAATCCTAGGCTTTGGGTGGCCTAATATTAGATTAAACCTCTAGGTTAAAGGACTGGTTCCCCTTGATGTATCATTTAGGCTCACACACTAATCTACCAACTTGTTTGGAAAAGAGAGAGAGAAACCTACTCTAATGGAGGTGATACACTAAATTGATTGACCACTACCAACTAGATACATGTGCACTTCAACCAAGAGACTAACCTGAAATAAACACTACTCTTAATCTACCTCTATACATCAACATTTGACATGAAGGTTTTGAAATATGCTTACACTAGGAGGACTAGTCAAAAGGTCGTATAGTGACACTACTAAATATAAAAATCAATAAACCTCTCACACTTCACTTTAACACTTCATAAGACCTACAAAAAGACTTTTAAATTGAATATAAATGCTAGAAAAGGATAGCATGTCAAGGAAGCAAAACTAATCACTTGACAAGATCAAATAGTCATGTACACATATTGAAACCAGTCAAAGGAGGAGGTAAAATAGAAGTTTATAATTTATCAAAGGCTTGAAAATGGGCAGGGATTCACCATACCTAGGTGGAGGATACAAATATAGCCTATCAAGACTAAATTTATAGAAAAGTGAGAGATAAGAAGAGAGAAGGGAGTAGTGTAGAGAGAGAGAGAGAGAGAGAGAGAGAGAGAGAGAGAGAGAGAGAGAGAGAGAGAGAGTGTGTGTGTGTGTGTGTGTGTGTGTGTGTGTGTGAGAGAGAGAGAGAGAGAGAGAGAGAGAGAGAGAGAGAGAGAGAGAGAGAGAGAGAGAGAGAGAAGTGTATAAAAGAGAGTTACAATAAGAAATGAGTTTAAAACTATTTCATTAGTAATGGGTGTCATCATCCCCTTCATTTAATCAACTTTTTGTTGATGTCATATTTAACCAGGGTTATGTCTAAAGCTATATGCAACAAGAGGAATCGTAGCGATTTAGTAATTGAATGGAGGTATTTGTATTTTTGTTGTTTTGGGGGGTTTCTAATGTCTTAAGGATTTCTTGGTTAAAACCTTATTGGAATCAAATTATGCAAACCTTCTGGAAATAAACACACTTTGCAGAAATGAAATAGATTAATAGAAATAAACACACATTACAAAAATGAAAATAGATTGCTGGAAACAAACACACATTGTAGAAATGAAATTGATTGCTGGAAATAAACACATGTTGAAAAAATGAAAATTTAATCTAAAACACCTGTAGGAACAAATTTACAACAAATCTTAACTTTAAGGAGTTGGAAGAATTTATAAATTTAATAGAATTACCTATTTACTTTTGTGAATATAAATATAAATACCGACAAAAATGAAGATCTTGGTTCTTTGGAGGAGTGGGCCCTTGCTCCACCTAGAATAGGATTTGAACAATTTAATTTGCTTTCAAAATAGAAAATAGCTATTTCATTGATAAAATGTTCTATATTACAAATGTACTGATCTATCCTTTTCTCTCTCTATATTATCTATTCCCAAGTCTGTATATATAGATGCTTTGATGGTTGTAACTATTTCATAGATATGATGGAACTGAATCATACCCAAAATAGATACTGAATCAAGATGTGGCTGGATGTCCAGCTGTGTGATAAATGTCTTGATTCTACAAGTTCAAAAAATCAAGAATCTATTCTTGATTTAATGGGATCATTGATCTGACAGATCACCAATCATTTGGAATAGATCCTCATTAGTTCCATATATAGCCGCAAAAGTTCCAGAGCTTATCTATAAGAGTACCAGAGCTAAATATAGAGTTTCAGAGCTAAGTCCGAAAATACGATGACTTGAAATAGTATGGTGGAGTTCTAGAACTAACTATGATGGTTCTGGAATAGATTCTATAGGTTTTGGAACTAACTGTGATGATTCTAGAACAGATTCTATAGGTTCTAGAACTAACTGTGATGATTCTAGAATAGATTCTGTAGGTTTTAGAACTAATCTGAATTGATTCTAATGCTTCCAAAAACATGCAATCCACTTCATATTTGTTCTTTAGCCTAATGATGACCTGTTTTATTGCAAAACTAGAATTTTCCAACACACTTGTTAGGAATTACAGGTCTTTTAAAACGTTAAAATCACAATCAACAAAAGATGGATAATCACATCCTAACTCATCTCAGATCAAAATAAAAGTTACAAAATGCAATCAAACTTAATAGAAAGAGAGAGTAAGATGAGGTCATTTATTATACTGTTATTGGGCATATCGTGGCCTCATCACTTCCCCCATACTTACTTGTTGTAAGTCCCTTTACAAACTTCATTCTTTAAATTCAGGATTGTATATCCTGCATTCCATTTTATTTCTTAGATCAAATGGCTGAAACTGAATATCCCAATGCTTTGACTCAAAAGTATGATACCCTACTCCTGCTTCTACTTTTCTTCTCCATTCCTCAAATTGAGTGGGATGTTGAGGTTCTCTATTTTTCCAAGGAGATATGGGGGTAATAAGTAGAGGTGGCCTTGTCGACATTCCTATCCATATGCTCAGGGGAATTTCATTGATCCAGGGAATTATTGTGCATAAAGCTTTTGCCCTTTCTAAACTCTAGATCAAATTTGAAGGGGATATTACTTCCCTTCTTTTCAATACCACTAGGAGAAATTCCCATCTTTTTAAACATGCATCATAGATATTATCAAAATTTTCCCTTTCATAAGAGGTGAAGACATCCATACTTTGTTATAAACTAAAAAGATAAGGTCCCTTGAATTTATCATCAAATACATGGGATTGGAAATATGTAGGAAAGGCAGAAGGATTACCATAATGAATTCTCATACAGAGACCGAATGAACTAGCCTTTGACCAATGCTCTGACTCCCTTTCTTTCCATGCAATCTGATTTTGAAGAACAGAGACAAATGTGTTAAGTTGGCTTTCTCCTACATACAAATTGATCATAAAACCTGTATTTCTTTTTAGCATAAAATTGCAGAGGTAAAATTCATAAAGAAGGTTTTTCTATTCTATATTAGCTAAAGAGTAGGTGGCTGAGAAATTAGCTTCATCTTTTATTTCATGTGGAAGGCCACATGCTATCCTTGCCAACTACCAACGAATGAATTGTTCCTCTAAAAACATGCTATAAATAGGAGAAGGTCTTCTACATACAAGCAGATTTTCACTCATCATACGAACTGTTTGTATTTTCACAAGACATTTATACTTATCATTTTCCTCCTTGTAAAATTTGTCTTCCCATTCCTTCCTTGCTTTCTCTTCTTCCACCAGTTTGCCTTTCAAGTCTGTATTGGATGCTTTGATTTCGCTGAGTTATCTACATGTGTCATCCCATAACTGCTTGAGTGGCAAATAAGTCAATTCAGTCTGTACAGAGACTGTTGACACAGAGGTATGTCTTGTACATTTTTCCTCATTCTCCATTAGTTACCTTTTAGTTTCTGTTAATTCCTCATTCTTGGCTATAAACTAGTTTGTTAATTCTGCAAGGAGCATTTCCTTATATTCTAACTTGAGTTTGAGGAAGTTTAATTCCTCATCCTTTTCCTTGATAATGATTTCTACTCTGGACAAAAATAGAGCCTATTTAATTTGTCATTTTTGTTCTTTTTCTGAAAGTTCTTGGAGAGTTAAGCATTCCTCTTCCACCATAGGGGATTTCCCTTTCCTTCTCCAAGATGTGTCAGGGGATCTAGCTCTACCAATTAGAGCACATATGATTACTTCTTGTATTAGCAATTAAACATGGAATTATACCAGAATGATAAAGTAGCTAGAAACTTGAGACAACAAAGAATTTGAGAGACAATACACACTCTTGTATTAAATATTACTAAAAGAAAATACAATAAGGAAGATGCCACTTCTTCCTCCACCTCAAAGGCTTGCCACACCTCAAGACCTTCTTCCCTCTCTCTCTTGCTCAACACAACAACTCTAAAGCCTGAGTTGCTATCCCTCCTTAAATGCTTCAGCTGATCTCCTTGACCTTGCTAGCTTCAATGCTTTTACTTGCCTTCTTAATTATTACAATACATGCCTTATGGGTCTTTAAATAGGATCCCATGCTTACAAAAATAGAACTCTAGTTACAATAATTAGACACGCAGCTCATGACTATAATTAGTCGTTTGACATGCAAACACTCGCTTCACTTAACTGACTGATCGTCAATAGCAGTTCTGGAAATACACAGGCGACCGATGCCAGTCCCTGCTTGTCTAGTGCTGCCGATGTCGGCCGACTGTCTGCCATCGCCGGTCTCTTTCTCTACTACATATGATCGATGTCGGTCATACTGTCGATGCCAGAGCTTCTGGTTCTTCAGCATCCTTCCTTGTGTCTGCAAACAATTGAAGCTTTTAGCTCCACACCTTAACAATCTCCCACTTGGAGATAAATAGCTGCAACTTGTACCTATACTTGTACACCATCTATTTTGTTCCTTAGGCTCTGTATCCCTCTTCAATGTCACTCTTGAAGACCAACCACCACGCAAACCTATGATGCAATACCTGTATCTTATGCCAAAAGAATTTTGCTGCTCCCAAATTCTCCATGACACACTTCTGAACCAACTCTACCCTTAGCTCAGAAAACTCCCTGTATATGAAACCCTGCAACAAGTAACACAGTACAGTAACAGGATAATGTAGCTAATATTATCCAACCTGGTAAAGATAAAATACAATGGTCAAACCTCCATTGTTCTGCAACCTAATCAAGACCATATACCATAGCCTTCTGTCTCATGTATCCATCCACTCTCTTCTCTAAAATGGGAATCCATCCCTCTATCCAGTGCTTTCTTCCAGCTGACAACTCTATCAACAAATACCTGTTTGGTTCTCCAAGGACTCACACTCCTCATCCATGTCAAGCTCCCACTGTTTCTGGATTCTACCTGCATTACTTCTTCCATCTTCCTAGTTCATGACTATCAGTGAGCAATATAAAGAAGGTGAACAATGAATATGAGGTTCACATACCTTTCCTGACCTCCACATGGGTGTTTGAGACTTATTAATTCACCCAACATCCGTTCCAGTGACCAATCTAGGCCATCTCCCAGTCTGCTCCTGACCGATGTCGGTTCCCTGCACTGACCCTGACTGTCGACGTCATTTCCCTGGCCGACGCTGGTGTCCCCCCTATCGACGTCGGTCCTTATGACCAACGTCGGACTTCTCCTGCCCAACCTACCGACCCTGCTGGTCTGCACATGACCGATGTCGGTATCCGGATGACTGACGTCGGTGTCAAGTGATCGACATCGGTGTCTGTGTGTTCCTGTAAGTGATGAAATTTTCATCCGCGAGCTCTTCTTGGATCAAACCTTTGTCCATGCTACCCTGCTCAGATTTATTCAGCCCTTGTGGCTCATCTCTGTCCTTCATCTCCTCCATAAACACCAAGGCTTCTTTGTTCCTGTCAAAAGCATCAAATTTCCTCTTTCTACAATGAACTCTATCTATGCTTTCTAAATTTGAACACATACCTTTTGAATCAAGAACGTCCATTCCCTTCTTATTCATGTGACCAAGCCTATTAGGCCACATCTCCGAATCTACACCAGAAGTAGAATCAGTAATACAAGTAGACAAATAAAGAGTATCTACTTTCATACCTCTTGCTAGAACAAGTGCTCCCTTGGTAACCTTCCAAGAATCTACTGTGAGGGTTATTTTGCATCCCTCATCTCCCAACCTTCCTACAGAAATCAGACTCTGCTTCAGAATTGGAACATGCATGACCTCTTTCAACACCCATGTGTTGTCAATATGCAATCTCAGCTGCACTTTCCCTTTGCCAACTATCTGACAAGGCGTACCATCCCCTAAATAGAGCACTCCAAAATCTCCCTATTCATACTCATAGAACAAATCTCTGTTTGGGGATGCATGAAAAGATGAACCAGAATCTAAAATCCATGATCCTACCTGACTATTCAAAGAAAGTATGAGAGCGTCCTGCATCACAATATTTGCATCTTTTGCTTCTTCCATACCTGCATGTTGATTCTCTTTATCTCTCAACCAACACTCCTTCTTTGTATGTCCTTTCTTTCCACAAAACCAGCAGGTAATACCTTTGGACTCGGATCTCCTTCCTGACCTTGATTTCCCTTGCTCAACCTTCTCCCTTTGCCATCCCCTGCTTTCTGCACTTAGAGCATTCCCTGATGATTCACCTATGTTTCTCCTGCGTATTTCCTCATTCAAGATCACACTCAAAACATCATCAAATTTTAAGATTTTAGAAGTAGATGCAGAATTACTTACTGCCATAACCGAATCATTCCAACTTTCAGGCAAAGAACATAAAATCAAGAGAGCCTTTACCTCATCATCAAAAACAATATTGACTGAAGCTAGTTGGTTTACCAAACCATGGAAATCACTGAGATGAGTATGTACCGATCCAACTTCCTGCATTTGCAAAGTAAATAGCTGCTTCATAAGATATACCTTATTAGAAGCCGAGGGCTTTTTGTATAAATTCACCAAGGACTTTATCAACTCTTCCGTTGTCTTGCACTGTGATAAGCTAGAAATCACAGATGATGCAAGGCTCAACTTTATGGAATCGAGAGCCTTCTGATCAAGAACGTTCCATTCTTCATCCTTCATATCTATGGGCTTGCATGCAACCCCACCCAACGGTAAGTACAAATCCTTCTGATACAGATAGTCCTCAATCTGCATCCTCCAATGTTGATAATTCTTGTCGTTAAACTTCTCCATTCGTAGCCTACTTTCTTCTGCCATTGCTGAACTCCCACTCAATCAGAAAACCCTGTGAATGACCTGTAATCAAAAAACAATACCCTACTTCCTACAAACCATAGCTCTGATACCACTTGTCAGGGGATCTAGCTCTACCAATTAGAGCACATATGATTACTTCTCGTATTAGCAATTAAACATGGAATTATACCATAATGATAAAGTAGCTAGAAACTTGAGACAGCAAAGAATTTGAGAGACAATACACACTCTTGTATTAAATATTACTAGAAGAAAATACAATAAGGAAGATGCCACTTCTTCCTCCACCTCAAAGGCTTGCCACACCTCAAGACCTTCTTCCCTCTCTCTCTTGCTCAACACAACAACTCTAAAGCCTGAGTTGCTATCCCTCCTTGAATGCTTCAGCTGATCTCCTTGACCTTGCTAGCTTCAATGCTTTTACTTGCCTTCTTAATTATTACAATACATGCCTTATGGGTCTTTAAATAGGATCCCATGCTTACAAAAATAGAACTCTAGTTACAATAATTAGACACGCAGCTCGTGACTATAATTAGTCGTTTGACATGCAAACACTCGCTTCACTTAACTGACTGTTCGTCAACAGCAGTTCTAGAAATACACAGGTGACCGACACCAGTCCCTGCTTGTCTGGTGCTACCGACATCGGCCGACTATCTACCGTCACCGGTCTCCTTCTCCACTACATATGACCAACGTCGGTCATACTGCCGACACCGGAGCTTCTGGTTCTTCAGCATCCTTCCTTGTGTTTGCAAACAATTGAAGCTTTTAGCTCCACACCTTAACAAGATGCATGTTCACCTTCTACATTTGATGGTGCTACAGTCTCACTCATTTCTTGGAAAATTGGTTCCTCAAATCTTTCATCTTCTTTTTCCTTTTTTGCTTGGCTTGGTTTAGGAGGATTCATGGCCATGCTACCTAAAATATCAGTAGCTTCAGTTTCTAGCCTTTCTTATTCTTCTAGCTCCTCTAAACTTTCTTTAGACTTTTTTGACATTTTCTTTCTTGAGGAGCCTCAAAATTTGCAAACATAGGTCTCCTCTTAGAACTTCTTATGGTTTTTGCCTTTTGCTCAGGCTTAGGTGAACTGTCATTGTCAGAGACAGGTACCAGTTCTTCTATAGCCTCAATAAAAGAAAAAATGGCTTGAGAAAGTACAATAGGGTCTACAATTTTAACTTTTCTTCCATATTTTCTTTTTGTTGGTATTTCCTCTTCCCCTAATCTTTTCTTTTATTCAACAATGGTAGCAGTTTTTAAATGAACTAAAGGAGCAGGAGGAGTTGCTATTGTTCTTCTGGGAATACCAAGGTTTTGTCCAAATTTTCCAATAAATTTGTCTCACATTTCTTCCCCATTTTTCTTGAAAAGGAAATGGTGTTGGCATACTAAATGCACTAACCCATGATGTCTAATTATTCTTACACCCAAAGAATACCTTTGGGCCATGGTATGGATGGAGTCAAAAAGAAACCTTGGAAGGTTTACTATATATTTTGGTTTTTCAGCTCCATATCTAAGGTGTATAAGGATTTTTAGGACTTCTTTTTCTACTATCCCAAATTGTCCATCACAGGTTAAATATTTGACTATCCAAAATGCTACTCTGTCAAAGGGTTTGGGCAAGCTAGCCCTCTTAATCTTTGTATTATAAATATATTGGGGTTCAGCTTCCCCTTCATTCAACAGGGTTTCAGCCAAGTCTTTTAATGTCCCTTTGACAGGGTTTGAGACATGCATTATCGGTATTTCATACATCTCACTTATTATATTCATAGAAAAAGGAATGAAACCCTTCCTAATATTTGTCCTTGTTTGCTCTAAATTGATAATAAATTCTCTTGCCAGTTCATCATTGTATTTAGGAAATTTCTTCAAAAACTCCAGCCATCCTACTTGTTGAAAGATATTTGCTAATTCTTCATCTGCAAGGAGTTGGGTATCATTGTCTGGTTCTAACTTCTTTTTTATTCCCATGATTCATTCTTCTTTGAATCTTTCATATGTTAGCTAAAAATTACTTCTCATCTTGGCAGAACTGATGATTTTGATTACGAAACTAGTGGATTTGGTTGCTGATTTGGTAAATTCAGTTGGGGAATTACTGTACTCAGCTGCAAAAATTATCAATTTTGGCTGTGGAACTACTGTACTCAGTTGCATAACTAGCGGATTCAATTGCTTCAATCATAAGAATGATTATTTATAGTTATCCACCAACTCATTCCATCATCAATATCCTTCTCATGATTTTGCACATTTAACCATGATGTATAATAGATGACTCATCATACTAATCTTTCTAAATCAAGTCTAATCACACATGTAAACTTTCATTAAACCTTTAACAAGTTATAAATATAATTACCATCCTTGATGATGTAATCCCTCCATCAAGCTGACACATCATCCCTAAAAAATGGTTACAAAATAGTTAGAATTCAAAAAAAAAGTTTTATTTGAATTAGCCACTTATTTGAGAAGATCAACCATCATCACTGATTTTCAATTGATTTTTGAATATATTTTTATTTTTTTGGGAAGAGAACACCATTTACTGGTTTTCATTCTCTTCCTTTTTTTTCTGGGGGGGGGGAAGAGAATGTCATTTACTAGATTTCATTCTCTTTCTTTTATTCTAGATCTCTTCATCTGATTATTTGATCATTTTGGAAGAACTGGGTTCTTCCATATGATCAAATTATTTTCTTGCTTCAATCTGCTTCAGGAATTCATCTTTAGTAGGAGGCTTCCTATAAGTTTTAGCCTGTGTCCATTGACCAAGAGTATTCTTCTGCTACCATTAATGGGAAGTAACTGGATAGAACCATTGTCAAATATCTGCTTGATCTGATAAGGTCCCAACCATCTAGTTCTTAATTTACCTTTGAATTATTGGTACTTAGAATCAAATAGCAATGCCCAGTTTCCTACTTTGAATTGTCTTTCCTTGATATGTGAATCATGCCATTACTTCCTTTAACCTTAGATTATCTCTATCTGGTGAAGTACTTCTATTCTGAATTCATCTAATTCATTGATTTGAAGGATTCGCTCCTTTTGAGCTACATCCAATTCAATTCTCACCTTCGCTGTTGTCCTCAATGTTTGTAGTTCAAACTCAATAAGCAACAAGGGCTTTTTCCCATAGACTAACTCATATGGCGAAAACCCTGTTGTGGTTTTCCAAGTTGTATTGTAAGCCTAGACAACTTCAGGTAGTCTTTTTACCTAATCTCTTCTTTCAGCTTCAACTATTTTAGTGAGGATGTTTTCTAATTCTCTATTTATTACTTCAACTTGTCTATTTTCTTACAGGTGATAGGGAGATGACTTCCTATGATTGATCTGATAATACATTGTGAAAGCCTAGAACATATTGGACATAAATTGTGGTCCTTGGTCTAAAACTAAGCTTCTTGGTGCTCCAAACTTTACCATAATTATGTGCCAAAGGAAATCAACAACTACTTCTTCATGGCATTTGCTAAAGCCTACACTTCTGCCCATTTTGTTACATAATCAATACACACAAGAATGTGCTCTTTTCCTTGTGAAGGAGGATTAAAAGGTCCAACAAAATCCAATCCCCATCTCTCAAATGGTTCAATCACAACTTGTGGTTGTAGAAGCATTTCATTGGTAATGGTTGGTTGTCCCATCCTTTGACAAGGATCACACCACTTGATATATCTCTTCACATCTTTATACAGAGATGGCCAATAGTAACCAGTGCCAAGTATCTTGTGAGCTATTCTTTTCACTGAATAGTGTCCTCCACTTGGTTCATCATGACATGCCCGAAGGATGTCAAAAATTTCATCTTCTCTTACACACCTACGTAAAACCAAATCAGGACCACATTTAAATAGCATTCCATTTAACCACTTGAACTGTGCACTGGTTTTGATTAATTTTTTTATTTATTTTTTAGTGAAAGGAGGAAACTTCCCTATTGCAAGATAATTTTCCATGTCAGCAAACCATGGTGTGTTAGCTGAAATAGCAAATAATTATTCATCTGAAAAGTTATCCTTGACTGGATTCTACCCCCCTTGTACTGGTCAATCTTGACAAGAAATCAGCCACCACATTAGTTTTGCCTGGATTGTCCACAATGTAATATCAAATTCTTGTAGACGTAATGACCAACTAATTATTCTACCTCCAACCACAGATTTATTCATTAAATATTTAATTTTTGAGTGATCTGTATGTACAAATATATTGTACCCTGTAATGTAATGTCTAAATTTATTGATTGCCTAGATCACATCCGAAAATTCTTTTTCAATGGTAGTGTAATTTATTTCAGTGGGAGTAAGATTTTTACTAAGATAGTAAATAGCATACATTATTCCTTCTTCATCTCTCTATCCCAAAACTGTACCAATTGAGGTATTTGAGGCATCAGTTTGGATGTGAAAAGGTTTCTCCCAATTAGGTCCTTGCAATATTGGGGTAGTTACTAATTTCTTCAAAAGTATGTTGACACTGTTCATCCCAAAGAAATTCACAGTCCTTGGTAAGAAATTTAAACATGGGGGAAACAATTTTACTAAAATCCTTGATAAAATTCCTATAATATCTAGCATGTCCTAAGAATGATTTGATATATGTGGGAGTTTGTAGAATAAGCAAGTTTGAAATAATCTTGATTTTGTTTTGGTCAACCTGAATTCCTCTTTTTGAAATATGGTGCCCTAATACGATCCCTTCATCAATCATCATCAAACATTTCTCATGACTAAGAGACAAGTGATGTTGTTCACATCTTGTTAATACTCTGTCCAAAATTTTTAAGGCATCATCAAATGTATCTCCATACACAGTAAAGTCATCCATGTATACCTCCACACAGTCATTTGTTAGGTCTACAAAAATTGCTAAAACAGCTCTTTGAAAGGTTGCTGGAGCATTACATAGTCCAAATGGCAATACCCTGTAAGCAAAGGTACCCCATGGACAAGTAAATGTAGTTTTGTCCTGATCCTCAGCATCAATTCTGATTTGAATGTATCCACTAAATCCATCCAAGAAGGAAAAGTATTGTTTACCTGAAAGGTTGTCTAAGACTTGATCTATGAATGGTAAGGGAAAATAATCTCTCATAGTGGCTTTGTTCAGTTCCCTATAGTCAACACAAATTCTCCATTTTCTATTCTTTTTAGGGACAATTACAAGAGGAGACACCCACTAGCTATCTGAGATAGGGTAGATAAAACCTACTTGTAATAGTTTTTCAATTTCTTGTTTGACTATATCCCTTCAGGCTGGATTAATTCTTCTCTGAGGTTGCCTAACTGGTCTAATATTTTTAGTACAAATGTGATGAGTGTAGATACTTGGATAAATTCCCTTCACATCTCTATATTCCTGAGAAAATGCTTTGGTATGATCCTTCTAAACATCAAACAGTTTGGCTTCTTCATCGTTCTTTAACCAGCTATTAATATTCAAAAAAATTCCTAGTTGAATCTCAACATGTTTGGTTCCAAGATATGATGAACTAATTTATTAAAAGGGTTCCATTAAAGTGTTTAGTGGACATATTTGTGGTAACAATATATGATATGTAGCAACATCTCTGAAAGTTCCTAGAGGCAAAATGCTGGACAAAGGATAACATGAAGAGTTATGATACTTATCTTGTTGTAGGTCGAACTCCTTATTACTGCTATTTTCCAAAAATTATTCACTATCTCCTGATATCTGTAAAGCTGATGCTACAGACCCTTCCTCTCCCCAAAATAAATCGTGTTCCTCCAGAGCGAAGTTATCCTCACTTGTAGATAATTGGTGTGGTTCTGGAACTAACTGTGATAGTTCTAGAACTAAATGTGATGGTTCCAGAACTAAATATGATGGTTCTAGAACTAATCCTGATTGATCCAATGATGATTGATGTTCATTTAATGAAGGATTAACCATATCATCTATTTTACATACATGATCTTTTAATGTTATCATAGCCAAAGAAGACAAATTTTGCTCATTAATATCAAGATTATCAACCCATAATTTCACTTGATTATCAATAAAAGGTCGTGCAGATAGATATAATGAAATTTACTTAGAATTCTTACCATTTGAAATAGTCATATCACTTGACCTACAATCAATTAAGGTAAAAAATGTAGCTAACCATGGCCTCCCCAAAATAATGGGATAACCAAGTATTTTACCTTTTGGCTGCAATATAAGGAAGTCAACTAGATATTCCCATGATTCCACCATTACTGTCACATCTTCAATAACTCCTTCTGGTTTTGCTACAAACTGATCTGCCATCTGGAATATGGTATTAGTAGGTTGTATGCCTATTAATGGTAATGTTTTCAAAGTGTCCACTGTCATTACATTTATAGATGCACCCAAATCAATCAAAATGTTATGTATATCCTTATTCCCTATAGAAATAGAAATAACAAGGCTTCCAGGATCTCCATATTTAGGTAGTAGGAGTTTTTCTGCTAATAAATCAACAAGTTTCCCATCTACCTGAATAGTCCTGAGGTACTACTTCTTTCTTCCAGGTTTTTTAAAACATAACAATTTGATTAACTTGTTCAACTCTGGAATATCCTTCATTTCTTGTAATAATGGCATTTCAATATTCAATATTCTTAGTTCTTGCACCAAGTCAGATTCCTTAAGTTCTATGGTTTCTTTAAGTCTTTCTAGAAATGGAATCTTAGTAGAATTTCTTTATGGTTCCTTATCTTTTTCTTTGTCATCTTCCTTAGGTGTAATTGTGCTATGGGTTTTAGCTTCTTTTGTCATCTCAATGATTATAACAGGTGGACTTCTAACTATTTTTCCAAATCTGGTTTGAATATTTTTATAATCCATTGTATTTAAATCAACTGATTTTTTGGTTCTATTTCATATACAGGAGTTGTTTGTTTGTTTCTTGGGTTTGCCACTAGTTGTGCTAGCATTTGGGTTTGGACTATGTTTTTGATTTGTGGATTTTGTGCTAGAGGTCCCATTATAGCTTGTTCATTTTTATTTGGATATGTTTTTCCTTTCACATAATTGCTAGGGCTCCATTTAGGTTGTGGCCAAGCATAAGGATTTTGTTGACCAACGCAAGGTTGCTAATGTCCTTGAGTATACCAAGATTGACTTGTCTAATCCTGAGGATGCCATGTGGGTTGAGGGGCCCAAGGTGGTTGTCCCCAACTTTGTGGTACTTTTTGAGCTACCCATGGCATCATCCAGGGATTAGGAGCTGGTCTTGGCATAAATTGTCCTTGGTTAGGTTGTCTCTGAACAAAATTTAATTCTTCTATGGTGGATAATGTATTGGTTTGTTTGAGCTGATTTTTTATGAGTGGAAGAAGAGAAAAAGCATGAGTATCATGTTCTTTAGATTCACAGACAAGACATGCTTCTATTTTATCTAAAGGACATTCCCTTATTGCATGCTTCTTCCTACATCTAGGACAATACATGGCTAATGGTTCAAGTTGGGCATTTGCTTTAGCTTGCAATCTATCCATGGTGGAGGTTAATTGAACTAATATGTCTGTTTTAAAGTTTGCCAATTCATCCATCAATTTTTTCATATCTGGATTCAAATTTTTAACTGTTTTCCCTTTTCTAGGTCCACCCCTTGTTCATGAATAGTTTTTACAAATTTCTATGATTTCGTCCATTCTTAATGAGCAATGTTTCCTCTACCAATTAAATCAAAGGTTTCCTTAGATTCATCATCCTGACCTTTGAGAAAAATGGTTTTATTTAAATCTTTTTGAAGTACAAATCCACATCTTTTACTCACAAAGAGGAATCTATCCAAATAATCTTCCACGTTTTCATTTTCTTCTGTTTGATTTTGAAAAATTCTTCCTTTTGATTTCTTCCTCTACATTAATCTTGATATTTGTCTAAGAAGATAGTTTTCATTTGTTCCCAATTGGTAATAGAATTAGATGTTAATTCCATAAACCAACTCATTGTTGCATCCTTCAGGGTAGATGGAAACAACTTCAATTTTTGATTATCTGTCTTGTAATCATAAGTTTCACATAGTACTTTAAACTCAAATAGAAATTGGTCAGGATCCTTAGATGGCATTCCTCTAAATGTAGGCAAGTGTGCAGGTGAAATGTTTTTCATAGTGGTTTCATCATCCTCGATATGAATGGGATAGGTAAAGGTTCTCTCAGGTTCTCTTCCAGGTTCTCTTCCAGGTTCTCATTCCATCTCTCTGGTATTTTCTAATTCCTTCTCCCAATCAATGTGGTATGTGGTCTATTTTGGGGATGGTTAAAAGTTAGGAGTAGGGGGTGGACTACTCAATTGAGAATCAAAACTTTCCCTCAATGGATCTTGAGAAATAATCCTCCTCCCTAAGGTTTTACTTGGTTTTGGTGACTGATCCAAAATTTCCAAAATGACAATTTTGCTTCTTGTCTTGTAGGAGATAATGGTGCCTCCAATTCTTGCTCAACGGCCTTTCTTAAACTAGAGGATGATGGAATTTCTTGTTCAAATATTTTTAGGAGAAATCTACCCTTGGAATCTCGTGGTCTACTCATAAATTAGGGAAAATCTCTTTAATTACTAAATGAATGACTATTGCTCTTATTGACACGTAACTAGAAAATTCTAACTAGTGGGCAATATTGCCAAAAATGATGGGTGTCATCATCCCCTTCATTTAGTCAACTTTCTGTTGATGTCATATTTAACCAAGGCTGTGTCTAAAGCTATATGCAACAAGAGGAATCGTAGCGATTTAGTAATTGAATAGAGGTATTTGTATTTTTGTTGTTTTGGGGGGCTTTCTAATGTCTTAAATATTTCTTGGTTAAAACCTTATTGGAATCAAACTATGCAAACCTGCTGGAAATAAACAAACTTTATAGAAATGAAATAGATTACTAGAAATAAACATGCATTACAGAAATGAAAATAGATTGCTGGAAACAAACACACATTGCAGAAATGAAAATTTAATCTAAAACGCCTGCAAGAACAAATTTACAACAAATCTTAACTTTAAGGAGTTGGAAGCATTTATAAATTTAACAGAATTACCTATTTACTTTTGTGAATAGAAATATAAATATCGATAAAAATGAAGATCTTGGTTCTTTGGAGGAGTGGGCCCTTGCTCCGCCTAGAACAAGATTTGAATAATTTAATTTGCTTTCAAAATAGAAAATGGCTATTTAATTGATAAAATGTTTTGTATTAAAAATGTACTGATCTATCCATTTCTCTCTCTATATTATCTATTCCTAGGTCTATATATATAGATGCTTTGATGGCTATAATTGTTTCATAGATACGATGGAACTGAATCGTACCCAAAATAGATACTGAATCAAGATATGGCTGGATATCCAGCTATGTGATAAATGTCTTGATTCTACAAGTTTGGAAAATAGGGAATCTATTCTTGATTTAATGGGATCATTGATCTGATAGATCACCAATTATTTGGAATAGATCCTCATCAATTCCATATCTAGCCACAAAAGTTTTGGAGCTTATCTATAAGAGTACTGGAGCTAAATATAGAGTTCCAGAGCTAAGTCTAAAAATGCAATGACTTGAAATAGTATGGTGGAGTTTCAAAACTAACTATGATGGTTCTAGAATAGATTATGTAGGTTTTAGAACCAACTGTGATGATTCTAGAATAGATTTTTTAGGTTTTGGAACTAACTGTGATGATTCCAGAATAAATTCTGTAGGTTCTGAAACTACTCTGAATTAAGTCCAATGCTTCCAAAAACATGCAATCCACTTCATATTTGTTATTTAGCCTGATGATGACCTATTTTATCTCAAAACTAGAATTTTCCAACACACTTGTTAGGAATTATAGGTCTTTTAAAATGTTAGAATCACAATCAATAGCAGATGGATAATCACATCCTAACTCATCTCAGATCAAAATAAAAGTTACAAAATGCAATCAAACTTAATAGAAAGAGAGTACAAGATGAGGTCATTTATTATAATTTTATTGGGCATATCTTGGCCTCATCAATTAGGTCCTCTATACCATGTTTTACCCTATTGAATATGCCTTCTTCTAAATAGTGTGGAAGTTTCAAATTTTACTTGACACCTTGATCTTGCTCTTGAAAATTGCCCCTTATTTTGGATTATGATGTAAAAATGGCACACTTGATCACTAAATCCTCTTTAAATATCTCTTGAACTAATATTTGACACCTTTAATTAGTTTAGGATCTCCTCAAACTGAAATCCCATTGATGATTACACCTCTTAGGTGTCTTGAAGTTCAATTTGTCCTACTATGCCAATCCTTGATTACAAGTGTCAAATATTAAGTTTGCCTTTATAATTGTAATTATTCCCCATGAATGACATCTTCACATCATATCAGACCTATAAAAACTCATTTGGAGGCCTCAAACTACCTCTTAGATCTCATTTTACACCAAAAGCTCTCACTAGGCCTCACTTCCTTGTAGCCCTAAAATTAGGTAAAGATCATTGTGTAAGATAGTGTATGGATTATATTTTAAAAATAAATATATTTTTGAGATAAAAACATCCCCTTACATATCCATGCCAAATTTCAAGACCTAAAACCAAATGGAAGTACACTTTTTCTACTATTCTCTCTCTAAAATTAGGTCTCTAGACCTAAAAAGCTGAGTTTTTGCCCCAAATTTCTCCCATGCTATTGGAATAGTGTTGTCATTTATGTTAATATGATGTCATTAATGTCAAATTATTTTTTCATTTATATCTAGATGCATATGGTGAAGATGCATGGTGAGTAATCATGATGAATGAGGTTGGTGTCTAGATAAGCATGGCAGTATGTGTTGTGATAAGCTTATGAGCATTGAAGGGTTGTAGTGATTGCATTAAAAGAGAAAGGTATAGGTCCAAGTGTCTCATGTTTTCTTGGTTTATATTTTTTTATGGTCCTAATGTGGAAGGAATGGTCAAGGCATCAAGGTATCTTGCAAAGCCTTGTCTAGACCTTATGAGAAGGTATGTGCAAGTAACATGGTGAAGTGAGTGAGCTTAGGTATATGAGAATTTGTTTAGAACTATATGGGATTTAGAGTTAGGTATATAAACATTCATAAGTTTTATAAGGTATATCTTTGAGGATAAGTGTTTGAGTAGCCTAAGCATAGTCATATCATAAAGAGAGCTTGTGTGAAGACAATGACTTGGTTGCTTGGTGAGATAAGTGGTCTCAGGCATGTAAGACGATGCATGATACTGGGTACGCATTGAAATATTTCATATGGAATTAAAGTGAGATGTTGAACATAACAGTGAGGTGTTAAGATCATGAAAGAAACATGAAATTCAAGTGCTTGAGTAACCTAAGACTAGTCATGGTCATGGTATGAAAAGTCTTTATAAGGAGGTTTGAGTATGGTGGCTTGGTGAGATGGATGAACAAAGGCATACTAGGATATATAATTTTTATTGAGCATACATATGAGTCCTTTTATTACTCAAGAGAATTTTAAGGTGAGCCTACAAAGGTAAGACCTTAAACCCAAGTCTATGACTAGATTAGTTCTAGATCCTACCTGACCAAATGAGGTATCATGAGGTGATTTCAAGGCATATTAAGGATGTATGGTATTTTTTGATCATGGTAATAGGTTTTTTTACATGTATATTAGGTGTTGATATCTTGGATAGTGGCTAGAAGGTCAGTTTCAAGGCCTAATGTGACTTACAAGTCAAGGCATAGAGACCAAAGAGAGAGATGATGGCCAGATGGGGTTTCAGGATCAATTTCCAAGGAAAGTATGAGTATATGAGCATTGATAGAAGAGTTTCATGTTTTTTCAAGTATGTTGACCAATTTTTGGGTCAAAATTTGAAGGTTAAAGTAAGGAAAAGTGTCTTGAGGTCTCTCATGTGCATAGAATGAAGGGTTCTTGACCCAAGAAGAACTTTCAAGTGTTCATTGGCACATGTAACCTCTAAATGAGAACCTAAAATATTCATGGTATATGGGTAATATTCCTAGCTCTAAGTTCCAAGCATTGGTTTCTGGAATGAGGGGCTAAGATTTATGACTAATCATTAAGACTAGAAGATGGTTTAAACACTTAAAGAACCCTAATAGTGACATGATATGAAATATCTTGTTCTAAAGTTCTCAAAATGGTTTTTTATTTCTATTTAATTGATTTTATAACTTATCCAACTATCTTTGGAACCTCCAAGTGTGTTTGGTTTGTTAGGGGAGTGAGTGGACCCTATAAGAAAGGCCTTGTTTCTCAAAAATTTGTTGTAGCAGTCAGAGTTGACCAAGTCAAAGTTGATAAATGGATGGAAGAAAATGATTGAGACTTTTTTTTTTATGTTTAAGGTGATTTATAATCATATTATAACCCTCATGGGTTCTAAATTGGTCTTACAAGTTTACGAATTGTTAACAGACCTAATGTTACAGATAGTGAAAAAACTCAGGAAAAAGTGAGAAGTTAATTAGGGATGTGTTATCATGGATTAAATTACATAAATATGTTTTTCAATACTTTTAATATATTTTTATATTGGATAAAATATTATAATATCATTTTATATGATAAAATGTTGCTCAAAAATTGACTTATATAGTTGTAATGTGCCTGAAAGGAGAGAGGTCCAGAGATTGGTCTATATGTCTAATATTTGCCATTATACCTTAGGTTTATTATGTTTTGAATTTTTATAAATATTTTTTAGGATCATATTCATGCATTAGGATCATTTTAATGTGTATACATAGTTTTTGGAATTCAAAGTTATCATGACTAGTCTTTAAGGAAAGATGGCTATTCTGGGTAAGCAAATTGCATGGATGAGTTTGAAACTCAATACCATGATTTAATGCATATAATACACATAATGATATTTTTTGGAACATGAATTATATATCAATTTTTTATATAATCTTGTAATTCATAGTAATATGTTGAAACATTGAATCCAAAATGGCTTGTCTGGTTGAGTGAAATCTGCAAGAGAGAAGGTCAATAGATTAGTTTACAAGACCAATAGTTTCCATTAGATTATGATCTATTTTTTGGATATTTTTTTGAGGATTTTTTAATATAATATTCATACATTTTAATTCCTTTATTATGTCTCTTTAGGTTTCAAAATTTCAATGTTCTATGATTGTGTTTCAAATCTAGTTAGCAGTTCAGAGTAAGCATCTTACAGAGAAGAGTTTGGGCCTGTCTACCCTAATTTGAAGAATATAATGAAGTTTCTGATGACCCTAAGGTTATTAAGTTTATAAATATGTTTTTTTTTTTTAATATTAAAAGTGTGTTTATGCTTCAGTTTTTCAATACATATTTTTTATATATGCGCAAGCCTATTGTGAACAATGTTTTGAGAAGGGGTTCAAGTGATTGTTGGACCTAAAAGGTGTTGTGGACCTAAAGTGAAGTTGGATAAGGTATATTTTATTTTAATATGAAATTTTATTTTTTTATATATATTTTTTAAGTGTTTCAATAAATACAAAGTGTAATGTGCTCTAATGAAGGCTTAAACGAATTAGGTCTCCTTAAGACCTAAAAGATCAATTGGTCTATTAAGATATGGAAGACCTAATGTATTGGTTTATTCATGTTTATAACATGTTATAAGACCCATTTTAAGTTTTTTATAAGTGTTAAATTGTGTATGTACTACCAAGGTTGTAAGAGCAAGTGACTTATATAATAACAAGGCCTAATAGGCCTAATTGTGTGTGAGCAAGTGTGAAGTGTTGCAAATGAATAAAAGAACAAAAAAAAGAGAATAAGGATGTAATATGGACCATTATATGTGTGTAATTAATATATAAATTAAGTTATTATTATACAGATAAAGGTTATATGACCTCATCAATATTGAAGAGACCTAGTAAGAGCAAAGAAACCTAGAGGCAGTTTTGAGAGGGATAGAAGTGTGTGAAGAGCTAAAGAATATGATCATCATCTATTGAATATTGAAACAAGGAAAAATATGAAAGGTATAAGTCTACTTGGATGAGTTTTTCCATGGTCAATAGGTGGCTGAATTGGTGTTGAGTCACTAAGGGAGTTGGTGTTTCCTTGCAAGTAGGTACTTGTTAAAGACTCTGTCAAGTTGGTGCTTGATAGACTGGGGTTGGTGTTCCAAGTTGAGATGGTGCTCAACTAAATTTTATATATTAATTTATAATATTGGTTTTCCAAGCTATTTTTAGTGGTTTTTATGCCCCATGATGGTTTCCCACTTATATGATGTGTTCATACTTGTTATATGTATATTCTCATATTACTAGACTAGTTGATATTGCTCATATGATGATGTTGCTTGATGTATTATTAGAATTTATATTGGAGTGAAAGTAAAATTTTATAATTAAATTGATTCACCCTCCCTCCTCTCATTACATTGTGCTTACAATAATTGGTATCAGAGTTTGGTCCTTTGAGATAGGCCTAACAACCTAAAGGTGATCCTAAGAAGCACAAGCTTGGATTGTGATGATGACAATGTTTATCATGATAGTAATTATGGTCTATCAAATAATTATGGTATTAACAAAGTTGAATGAGGATAAAAAGGATGACAAGGTAAGACATGATCAACTCATAAACTAAGGTGGGTTATTTTCTACTATAGAACATAAGTCAGATTTGAAAGAATGTCAAAAGTATTATTTGCCAGCTCATAAGAATTATGTAGAATCCAAGTCAAAGGTCAAGCCTAAGTTGACAATCAAGTATAGAAGGACATTGAATAATTTTCAATATTGTGAGATTATGGATATATATGAATATTTTGAATTTATGTTAGTCTAGTGCCCTATGGAAGGGGTGACTCCATTAGGCTTCATGGAGACACTCATTTGTAAGTGGAAGCATGGTAGATGCTTGTTGAAGTTTGACAGGTGTTGTATGTTAATAAGATATGAAGACATGTTGAATATTATTTAGTCTAATCCTAAAATTTTATCTTTTGGCATGTTGAGAGGTAAAGTTTTTGGTATCTGTTTGTAGTTGAACTTGATCTATGATGAGATTTGGTATTGGCACCAAGGTGATTGATCTATGTTGAAGATGGTTTGTGTATATTATTGATTCAAATGGTGATCAAGTTATGAAGACAAAGATAATCATGGTTATGTAGTTTTGTATGATCTTTATTTGTTGATTTATTGCATTGATTGATATATGCTTGGTATAAGGGGAGCTTGGTAGCTCTAAATTCTTTGTCAAGAGAGTAGTTATTTTGAGACGGGTGTTTAGGTGAGAGAAAGGTTAATTTAGTTGGCAGTATGTTATGTCAATGCACATGAGAATGTTGCATTGATAATATTTTTCATAATTTATGGATGCATGAAGGCACATGTCAAGGTATTAAAGGTGTTCAGGTGCATTAGAGGCTTGAGTCTAGTCATGGCATAGCATAAACATGAGAGTAGTGATAAGAGTGATACCTTCAAGGTGAGATTGTTAAGCATTGTCTAATATGTTGATTAGTAATCAAAAATTTATATCAAAGAGTATATTTTGAAGATGCATCTTGCATAATTTAGATATTAAAGGTGAATAGAAACAACTAGTAGAATATAGTTGATAATGATTAGGTGCATGAAAGAGTTGTCATGATGAAATTTGTACCATGGTGGCTTGATAAACATGAAGGAGAAATATTGATGTAAGAAGAACATCTAAGATACCATATGGACATGACATAAGTGATCCTTAATCCAACATGGAGGACTAGATTGTTCACTTGGAATAATGTCTCTATCTGTAGATAAGATCTAATAGGCATGGTGGACAAGCATTGATTATAGAAATGTTCTATGATCATAATAATTAAATTGATTTCTCTAGGCATTTTAGGATGACCTTTGGGTCATGTATCATAGGTTTATATGCTTAGTAGACCCTAATTGTGTGAAGTGAAGGTTATCAAATAAGATAGAATTATGATAGACAATGAACTAGGTGTTTTACAGACCTAATGAGCAGTGAACTAACAAAAGAAAGGTTGTGATGTAGATGGATCAAAATGTCTTATGGAGCTAAGAGGATGATAAAAAGATTCTTTATGGTGTGAAAAAAAGTTGAAGGTCCAATCAAGCATGAAGGATGATAGAAGAATATTGTTATTCATTATATGACTTAAAAGGAAAGTATGGATATAAGAGGAGCTTGTTAGATCTATGATTCAAAGGATCAAGGAATATATGTGAAAATTCAATTCAGCATGTAGGCATGTTTGAGGTTGATAAAAATAATCAAAAGTTGAGATAGAGCTCTATATGCAATTCAAATATAGATGACATAAGAGGCATGATTTATTAATGAGCAACTAAAGCATTCCAGAAGTTGAAGGTGAGTATTTGGTTAGCATTTCATTGAATGGTTTCTTGAATTTTAGGTCCAAGGATAAGATAGATATTTATGGACCCTTTGTCATTAATGTCAAAGTGGGAGAAAGACCTATTTGGGGGAGAAGAGATTGATCAAACTGTAGTATGTTTTACCATCAATGATAAAGGGTAATTTTTTTGGCATAGTGTTGTCATTAATGTCAATCTAATGTCTTTAATGTAAAATCATGTTTTCATTGATATCTATATGTATTTGGTGAAGATGCATGGTGAGTAATCATGATGAATGAGGTTGGTGTCTAGATAAGCATGGTAATATGTGTTGTGATAAGCTTATGAGAATTGAAGGTGTGTAGTGATTACCATAATAAATAGAGTTATAGGTCCAAGTGTCTCATATTTTCTTGGTTGATGTTGTGTTAAGTTCATGATGTGGAAGGAATAGGTCAAGGCATCAAGGTATCTTGCAAAGCCTTGTCTAGACCTTGTGAGAAGGTATGTGCAGGTAACATGGTGAAGTGAGTGAGCTTAAGTATATGAGAAGTTGTTTGGAATTGTATGGGATTGATAGTTAGGTATAAAATACTTCAAAAGTGTTTTAAGTAAAATATTTAAAGACAAGTGATTAAGTAACCTAAGCATAATCATATCATAAAGCGACCTTGTGTGAAGATATTGACTTGGTTGCTTGGTGAGATGAGTGATCTCAAGCATGTAATAAGATGTATGATATTGGTTAAGCATGGTAATATGTCATATGTCATGAGATTTAGATGTTGAGAATAATAGTGAGGTATTGATAGCATGAAAAGAGACATGAAGATCAAGTGTTTAAGTAACCTAAGACTAGTCATGATATGAAAAGTCCTTGTCAGGAGGTTTGAGTATGGTGGCTTGGTGAGTGGATACACAAAGGCATAATAAGATGTATAAGTATGCTTTATCATACATATGAGGCATTGGATCACTTAAGATAGTTTCAAGGTGAGACTATAGGGGTAAGACCTTAAGCCCAAGTCTACGACTAGACTAGTTCTAGAGCCTACCTGACCAAATGAGGTGTTATTAGGTGTTGTAAAGGCCTATGAAGGATTTATGGTATTGGTTGATAATTTTAATAGATTTTTTGACATGTATATGATGTTTTTATATTTTGGATAGTGGTTATAAGGTCAGTTTCAAGGCCTAATATGACTTATAGGTCAAGGCCTAGATAGCAAGGAGAGAGATGATGGTCAGATGGGGTATCAGGATCAATTTCCAAGGAAAGTGTGAGTATGTGAGCATTTAAATAAGTGTGTTATGTTGTTTCAAGTATTTTGACCAAATTTTAGGTCAAAATTTGAAGTTTAAAGCAAGGAAAAGTGTCTGAGGTCTCTCATGTGCAAAGAATGAAGGGCTCTCAACCTGAGAAGAAATTTCAAATGTTCATTGGAATGTGTAACCTATGAATGAGAAACTAAGATATTAATGGTATATTTGGAAGGTTCCTATCTTAAATTTCCAAGCATTGGTTTTTGGAATGAGGGATAATCTTTATGAATGATCATTAATATTGGAAGATGGTTTAAACCCTCAAAAACCCTAATAGTGACTCGACATAAAAGATCTTATTCTAAAGTGTTCAAAATTATTTGGTATGGATAGTTAATTTATTTAATCATACATCAAACTCTCTCAATCACCTCCAGGTGTGTTTGGTTTGTTAGGTGAGTGAGTGGACCCTATAGGAAAGGCCTTGTTTCTCAGAGATTCATTGTAACAATTAGAGTTGACAAAGTCAAATTTTATAAATGGATGGAGGATAATGATTGATACTTGTTTTTTATGTTAATGATGGTTTTTAGTCATATTCTATCCCTCAAGGGTGCTAATTTCATCTTACAAGTTGACTAGTCACTAACAGACATAATGGTACAAATAATGAGAAAACCCAAGCAAAAGTGAGAAATTGATTAGGAATGTTTTATCATGGATTAGGAATGAATAAAATTGCATGAATATGTTATTAAATACCTATAATACATGTTTATATTTGCAAAAATATTTACATATCATTGTATATGACAAAATTTTACTCAGTAATTGATTTATCTGCTTCTTCTATTGTAGCAGCGTGATCAACTTGCACTCTTTCCTCAAACTCACATTCTTGATCATCCTTGAAAATGGAATTGAAATTTTATTCCCCAAGTGGAGTACCAATGAATATCTCCTCATCATATACACTTGAATAATATTCATCATACTCTCCTTGAAACTCACTTGTAACTGCAACGTCTTCCTCTATCCTCCATAGAACAGGCTCTCCTTCAAGAAGGCATATGGTGGGAGGGTGATGGATATGTTCATGAGTTTGAAATGGAGTATGAGGCATGGTGGGATGTTAATGAATATGCTTGGGGATGTAATATCCTTTAAATAATCTTGAAGAGAGATTAAGTTTAGTTAGGATATGGATACTTGATTTTCTTCTCACCCTCATGATTCAATCTATCAATTTTAGTTATATCTTGAGATTTAGCCTCTTCAACAACCACTCCTTATTTATTTTCGATGTTTTATTTAATTTAATATCATGAGGTAACATCTATAGGTTCTTGAGTTAGGGTCTATGAGGCTTGAATAAGCATAAGGTCTTCTTTGGTTTCAATCTCTAAATCTTGGCTTCATTCGAGTTTTTTTCATTTTTAACTCCAAATCTTCAATTTGTTTATCTATACTACATTGGAATATATTTTCTTGAAGGTGTTTAATAGCTTCGTGAGGATAAATAGAAAAATAAGGTTGATTTGGGGTAAAATATGTATCTTGATGAAGGATGGGAGGGATTTGCATAGGTTTAGATTCTTCTTTGACTTCAACTCCCCAATCTATGTTTGTCTCATTTTGCTTACCCCATGATTTGACCACTGGATTCTAACTTGGAATATTGAAAGACTGCTTGTAATTTTATTTAAGAAGAGGAGTAGAGTTTTGTGTCAAGGTGGCTTTATTATCTTCCCTCCATTTGGCAATAAAACCTTCTAATGATGCTTTGTCTTAATCCTCAACAATAGGCTAATTAACAACAACTTCTTCCTTATTTTGAATTTTCTTTTGGATTTATTTCCAAGAAAGGAAAGTTTGAAGAGTATATGAAGGATTTGGAACACTTTGAAGCTCACTTGAAATGGCCTCTTAGATAAGAATGGGTGGCACATAAGAGGGTTGAGGTTATATATATGAAGATACATGTGGTTGATAATGTTGAACCTATTATCCTTCATGAACTCTTAGCTTATCCTCTATGATTTAAACTAAATCACTTACATCCATCATTTAGATTGTGATTATTTATCAATTTTCTCTCTCAATAAGTGCCCATTACTTCTTCATTATTTATAATGAGTCTATCACATTATGAATGAGATGACTAGGGACATCTTGACTATATTCCCTTTGTGATTTAAGACCTATCAGATACTTCTCATAGCCTAAGAGAGTTTGCTTGAATTGAAATGGATTAGTTTGGAAAGTGTCTATGTTGGCTAGGGATATCATGGTCTTGAGAATTCTGATCATATGCAACACTATAGTCATGTAGGGGGAGTGTAGGTTGATCATAGGACTCATGACAAAGTTGATAAGGACCATAGTGAGGCCGATATGGATCATAGTGAAGCTGATAGGGATTATCATAGTCTTGAGATGCCTCATCAATTTGCATTAAATTGAACTCTAATTCAAACTCAACCATAATAACCTCATCAAGATAATGAATTGAAGATATAACTTACTTTGAACAAGTAAATAGGCTGCTAGAACCAACTAATTGAGTATGAAGTCGCCATTGATGTTTTGAATCCCTCCAAAGGATGATATGTAAAAGAACGACACTAAAAATCCTTCCACTACTTTGGATCTTAGTCCCATCGGGCATGCCAAAATTGTTGTCACCCAAATTTGTGCCCTTGGAAGGTAGTTCAAGCCTTCCAAATTTGGGATAACATGGAGACAATCCTTAGCTATGGGTGGCCTATTATTGTATTGAATATCTAGGTTAAAGGGATAGCTCCCCTTGATGTATCACTTAGTCTCACACACTAATTTTCCAACTTGTTTATAAAAGACAGATAAACCTACTCTAATGGAGGTGATGCAATAAATTCATTAACCACTACCAACTAGCTGCATTTGTACTTTAACCAAGAGACTAACCTGAAATAAACACTACTCCTAATATATCTCTCTACATCAATATTCACATGAAGGTTGTGAAATATGTTTTGGCTAGGAGGACTAGTCAAGAGGTCATATAGTGACACTAATGAATATACAACTCACTAAACTTTTACACTTCATAAGACCTATAAAAAGACTTTAAAATTGAATATGAATGATATAAAAAGACATGTCAAGGAAGTAAAACTAATCACTTGACAATATCAACTAATCATGCACACACATTGAAACTAGTTAAAGGAGGAGGTAAAACATAATTTTCTCATTGATCAAAGGAATTGAAATGGTAAAGGATTGACCATACCCAGGTGGAGCATACAAACATATCCTATCAAGTCTAAATTTATAGAAAAGTGAGAGAGAAGAAGAGAGAAGGCTATAAGAGAGAGAGAGAGAGAGAGAGACAGGTGTCCAAAAGAGAGTTACACTAAGAAATGATTTTGAAATTATCTCATTATGTCCTTTATTCCATGTGCTTCTCTATTGAATATGCCTTCTTATTCCAAATGGCGTGGAAGTTTCAAACCTTGCCTAACACCTTGATCTTACTCTTGAAAACTATCCATTCTCTTGGTTTGTGATGGAAAAATGGCACACTTATCACTAAATCCTATTGAAATATATATTAACCTAATATTTGACACCTTTCATCAGTTTAGTAGCTCCTCAAATTGACATCTCAATGATGATTACACCTCTTAGGTGTCTTGAAGTCAAATATGTCCTACTATGCCAATCCTTGCTTGCAAGTGTCAAATATTGAGTTTGCCTTCATAACTCCAATTCTTCCCCATGAATGGAATCTTCACATCATATCATACCTATGAAAACTCATTTTGAGGCCTCAAACTTAATCCACGATCTCATTTTACATCAAAAGCTCTCACTAAGCCTCACTTCCTTGTAACCTTGAAAACAGGTAAATATCCTTGTGTAGGATAGTGTATAAAGGATATTTAAAAAATAAAGATATTTTGAGGACCCAGTATCCCCTTAAATATTTATTCAAAATTTTAAGACCTAAAACCAAGTGGATGTACAGTTTTTTTGTTCTCTCTCACTCTAATTAGGTCTCCATTAGGCCTTTAGGCCTAGAAAGCCGAGTTTTTGCTCTAGACATCTCCCACACATGTGAAACCATTAAAAATTATGTGATTCACTTTTCCCATATTATAAAAATACTCCATACCAAATTTTAGGTCTTGAGATCCTATATAGGTATGAAAACCATGAAATAGTCTAAGAAACTAGCCCTTCTCAAGCCCTTTTCAGACTGCCTTAAAAAACCAAATTTATTTGAGAATTTTCAAGGAAGCTTGTATGTATTTTTGGAATTGAAGATGTATAATACAACCCAAATCATCTTATATAATAGTTTTCAACTGTCCATGATCTTTTATACCCTATTTGGAGCTCAAAACCTCATAAAAGTACAACATTTTATTGCATCCGTACAATTACTGGTATAGGTAAAGTACATGTTAAGGACTTAATTGGAGTGAAGAATTATTTCCAATAGGTTTCAAGATAAATCCAAGTCATTTCATGCACTTTAGAGTCCCATCTCTCTCAACTTATAATTACTAGTGTTTTATGAGGATTTAAAGTGGTTTAGGTTCTTAATGATTGTTCATAAACCTTGGGCCCTCAAATCCTAAACCAATGCCAAAAATCTCAAGTTAACAGTCCCCCTCAACTATTATTAAGTGTTTCAGTTCCCATGCATCTTATCTATATAGATCCAAGCACAAGAAGGTGGATTTTGGGTTGAAAATAGGCCATTAAAGAGTGGTCTATAGTCTTAGCTATTGTTCATGAAGGTTAGGGGTCCAAACCAATGAACAATGCTAGAAATTTGAAGTTTAGGGACCCATCCATAATCCATGAAAATTATTTGGATCCATGCACTGGGTCAAACTTACACCAAGAAAGAAAATTTTTGGTTTTAGACTATAGTCATATACACAGAGAGATTGAGGATGTCTTATAGGCTTAAATGGTATTTTATTTTCTTATTCTGCCTATGGATGATCTTATATGGTGCATATCATATTCATGAAATTATAAAATTCTTAAGAATCTCGTTTTATGCCCAATATAACACCCTTTCCATGAAAATACATACAGGCTTGTATGTATGGTCTTAGGCTTCTACAGGCCTAAACAAAGGTTATCAATGTTTCCATCTTTTTGTTGATTGTGAGGACTATATAGATATTGTAATAAAATCATAGAATAATTATAATTTGACTAATTCCTTTCACATACCTTTTATTTCTCAAACCAAAAAAACACCTCTCATGTATGCAGGCAGGCCTGTATAGGTTATTTGGTTGAGTTTCTCTTGACTGTAGGTGCTTTGCATGTTGCTCTACTTTATAATATCCATTTGATCAATATCTATGTCATAGGCAATGTTTTATCCTTGTGTTATAACATTTTCTCAATATTTTTATACATTTCAATGGATTTCATCAACCTTTGGGTATTGGCTTGGTACATAGTCCACCTTCAAAGGTTATAATTCTTATGACTACCTGCCTATGACTCTCATCACAATTTTGTATTGAAATTTGAATGGTTGGACCAATTTTAGAAGCTAAGTTATATCCTTCAACTTCTCTATAGACATTTCAAAACCTCTTCTCACACCACTATATAATAACCTTCCTCACCTTATTTTACAAGTCTATAGGGCTATGTTATTGAGGTATCTTAACTATGATCTGGGGATAGAGTGGATCTTATTTATTCATCTCTTATCTGATCTTATTTTGTGTTTTTATGGCCTCAAATTAATCGTAGTACTTTGATCTCTCTATCTAAGCTTCAACCCCAACTATGTGCACTGTATCTTATTTCAAGTTTGAGACCAATTGATGTTGCTTAGATAAAATTGTAGATGATCATTTAGGGTTTTGATTAAATTTTGAGTTTATGGAATCTATCATAAATCATTCATCATTCAAAGATATTTTTATAGTATTGAGAACTGGTTATCCTCTTTTTGAACCTATGTCACCTTTCAAGACCCTGCACATTCACAAGCATATACCTTCCTTTTCATGTTCTACCAATAAGTATGACTAGATGATTTGAGCATTTTATTTTGAAGTCACACCTTCACTATTAATATTAGGCCTCTCCACATGTTTACATACTACATTGTCTTCATTGTTCAGGTTTTCAAACTGTATGTGAGACACATTTCAACATAATTTTCACACAATGTAGACCTATAAGTCTGCAAACTTGTAGGTCTAAATTTTCCATTCTTTAGGATTTCATATGGTGTAGACATAATCTATTTCAAATTTGATAAGGATACTCTACTACCCAAGTAAACTCCTCAATAAATCATGAGCATCATATGACTTTGATGTTATAAGATAAGATCTTTTCAAAACATTGTTGTGTAGGCAAACCACATAGTTCTTGTAGTGAGTCGTGATGAAATTAAAGGTTCTAGTATGGAGTGACCAAATGGTTTGAGGTTTTTTAATGGAAAGTGAACATAGTGACAAGCCTAAAACAAGTCATACCAAATTTCATGTTTATTTGATGCCATTGCATCCTGCAAGAACCTCTAAATATTTAATGCTAACACGTAACCTATTTCTCATGAAGGAATGAGCTATTTATAAAGGTATGATATAATTATGTAGAGCATTGGGAGGAGTGAATATGTGGTATTAAATATCTAACAACATCAACCCAATTATTAAACACCTTGAAGCATCATAAAAACATAGTCATAATCTACAACTGTGTAGAAGAAGAATTTTCTTGCCAAATTGAAACCACATGTACCAATATTGGTGAATGGAAGTGTGATATATTTATTCAAACCTAGGATCCTTTCCAATTTCTTACATTTTTTAACGATTCCATTTATGCAATAAAAATTGCTCAAAACTGAGCTAGTGGGGATTTGAGTCACTTTTTGACCCCTCAAACTCTTAGCAATTGTTCATAGAAATGGGGGATTCAATATGAAAATCAATGCTACAGATTTTAAGGCCACTAGGACCCCTATATATTTTTAACATCTTGGGCTCTAATTCCACCTATACATCTTGTACCATAATCATGAAAACTACCTTTACTAGTTTGTGAAGAGAGAAATGGGTAAAAGGAAGCATTTTTGCACTTTTAGGACATATACTTTCACTTAAAATGTGGATTATAACTTTATAAGATGAAAATACACTCTTAAACTATTTGCACCTGAATATGAGCTCTTCTTGGTACGTACAAGTGTTTAAAACTCCCTTCTTTGGCATTGAACTACAAGAAATCGATCACTTTATGACATCTTAACATATATGACAGTTATATAAATCCTCAAAGAACCTTGGAAATTTTATTTTATATATTATTCAGCTTTAAATCTTTTTCACATGTTGGAGTTAACCAAAAACACTTTCTTCCTTCAATTTTTCTTTCCTCAAAGTTCAGAAATTAACTTAATCTTTTCAAACAAGCATGAAATGTTAATTGAAGGTAATGAAGGCATGAAATGACCTTAAGGGACACCTAAGGATCTATTACACCTTGTATGCTCACCCCTTCATGTTGACATCATGGCTATACTAGCACAAGATAAGAATAAGATAATACCTTAATTTTATCAAATTAACCTTAACTTATGCTAATCAAGTTTTAGAAAGACCTTTTGAATAATATTAAGGCATGGAAAGGACTATAACATAGTTATTAAGACATGGAAACTAAATTTTCAACCTATAATGGATGACCTTTTTGACTTGGGGTCAAAAATGGTCAACAAACTATTTAGACACAGAAGTGGTAAAAATGAGTGTTTAAATTTTTCCCCTATTTGAGTAGGTGTCTCAAGACATAGGCATAGTAACATCTTATCAAATAATGAAAAAAAATTAATAATAAAAAGAATATAATTATTAAATAATGATGCTAAATTTTGGGAAGCCTATGATGCCCACTTGAGGGAGTGGTCAAAACATAAGATTGATGGAGGGTCCCTCAAAAATAAGCAAGAAGAAGAATGAAATTAACCAATGGGTGAGATTAATCCAATCGATTTAATACTTGCACGTGTTGATTTTCAATGATAGTAAAATTAATGTGTCGATAGCCATAGGTTGTTATGAACCAATAGGTATAATTTAATGCCCCAAAGGGTTGTTTGGATTGAGTAATGATTTTTCCTAATAGGGTGAATTTGATCATGATAAATTGATTGCACCCCATTATGGAAGATTGAAAAGCATAACTCAAGGATATAACCTATTACATAGATTAAATATGAATGGGCATAAACATAGGTGCAATGGTCTAATGACTTTCCAAAGACTGAAGAGACCAAAAATAATAGGCACATGAGGATGCACAAAGTAATAAAAAGAGATGATTGGAAGAAGATAGTGATAATGATGGTATAAATGGTGATAATGGTCATGGTCAAGATGACCCGAGATATGTCATGTATCTAAGCATTACCTACATAGTTCAAATGGACCTTAGGCCAATGTAGTTCTTCCAAAAGTGGAAGAAAATGGAATGAGGAATAGAATATAATAATTATAATTGATCAATGTGCATGATTTAATTGTACCTACCAATGCATAAATGTGCATCCTAAGTATCATTGATATAACCAAAAGGGTCAATTGGTTTTGATTTGATCGAAGAAAAGTGGATAATTACCAAAGTAAACAAGGGAAATTATCACTGCACCATTGATTTTAATATCTTTGTCCATTATTTAATTTGCAATGTGACATTATGTACTATAATTATAAATAAATTAGGGTAACATTGGATGTCATAAGCATAAGGACCGACTCCCGATCCAATAGGCAATTGAAAATAATGCACCCATGATAAAAACCATGATGATAATGTTGATGTATGAATATGGATGGACTCAAGTACAATGCATAAGGAATCACCTTATGAACGCATATGCACTAAGTCAAGGCAACAATAATGAAAGAAAATAAAGAGGTAAATAATCAAACAAACAACTAAGTAAATAAACACACACAAAACTTGAAAATGAAAGCAATAGAAAGCATCCTATTGTTAACCAATTCAATACCTATGTGTGAAGGCTCAATGGAATGATAAACGAATGGTGCCCCCAAGCAAGGATATATGCAAGAGAATAACATGTGAAGATAAGATATCTTGGTATAAGATGCACACTTTGATTTACTCTAGTAGGGAAAAACCTCAGACCTATTATACATTTCTTGTTTCTTTTCACATGCTTTTTAATTGGGAAAGGGTTTCAATAAATCATTCATTTACATGGTATTTTTTATGTTCATTTCGAGTCAAATGTAAGAGTCTGTGGATGGTCAAGCCATCCATAGAGCCCTCCATTATAACCCTAAGGGTTTGTAATCTATACAAAATAAAACATAAAAACTCATAAAAACATTTCCATTTGTTAGTCACATTGTAAACAAGAAATTTTAATATTGTACCAACTTGAAACAAACTTGCTTTATACTAAAACTGACTCCTTATGCTTGCTCAAAATCCTCTCTATCCTCAATTCAACCTTCTCTCCTCCATGTATCCTTTAAAACCTCCTTGACTTCCTTCTTAAAACCTTATTCACCCTACTATGTCGTTCCTAAGTTCCTTGCATGCCATCTATGGTGGAAACTACTGTTAACCTGAGTTGCATGTTTTAGTTTGAAATAATCAAACTCCCAGCCAAAAATAATGATTAAGCAATCCTTATTCCATCTCAAAACTCAAACTTAACCCCATAGACTACTCAAGTCAAAAACAAGTTAAACACAACCTTTCCAAATAACCAATCCATTCAAAGTTGATTACATGCAAAAATATATAATCATGCCAAGTATAACAAAGTCAACATTACTAACACTAGGTAAGCTATCTAGGAGTAGATTCATTATCTAAAAATGGTAGTTTTTAATTAGGATAATTCACATAGGTATTCAACATATATATTATTAAACACTAATAAATAATAATTGTCAAACCTATATTCAAATAGTTTAATGTTATATCCACTAGTTTATTTATCGAGTCAACTATAAATTTTAGTTTACTATCTTCAAATACCTTTAAAAGAAGCATCAAATAACATGGTTTAATATCTTACCAAGAATAGCATCTCACCAAAAAAAAAATCACAATAAACATATATAATCTATCTAAAACTATATAATAATGAATTCACTCCTTTTTAATATATAAACTGAAACATGATCACTGTAAAATACTCAAGCACTCAAAGCCATACAAATAGAGAACCAAACAAATAGAAAGATTTAACAAATCATTTTACTTTGGTGTGTGAGTTTGAGTCACTAGAAGTTCCTCTATCATCCCTCAATCATCCTATCTACTCCATCCTCTTCGATGATGCTCTCCCTCATCATGCTCTGAGGGTAGGATCAATATTACATCAATCTCAAAACAAGTAGGTAACTAGTCTAAGTCACCATATATATATCAAGCTCAAATCAAATCAATAATAATGAGATGATAACCATATTAATCCACATATTATAATGTTATAAAATATAGGGTGAAATTGGGATGTAACATCTTCCCCCCTTAAAATTGGTCATTATCCCATGATATTTATTCAAACTATAGTTCTGAATATCAAAAAGAGTTTAACATATATAAAAACATAGTATCAAGTATCTAATCATACAAACAAATGCATAAATAGCTTGTAGAATGCGTCATAGTCTTCCCAAGTAGCACTATCCATAGAGTATTGATCCCATAAGACCTTACACTGCGACACCTCTTTATTATGCAAACAAAGTTTATGAGTGTCAATTACTATAATTGGTTCGACCATGACCACCTCAAGATCCAGAACCTACAAAGCATTCTAATCTAAAACATGTGAAGGATCAACTATATACTTTTTAAGATATGATACATGGAAAATATTATGTAATAGAGCTAGGGCTGGTGGTAATGTAAACCTATACACTACAAGATTTACCATTTCTAACACTTCGAAGGGTCCTACATATCTTGGTGATAGTTTTATTGACTTCCTAAATTTAATCAAGCTCTTTTACAGCTTCACATGTAAAAATACTTTATCACTAATAGAAAACCATCTATCTATACTCTTTAGATCAATGTAACTCTTCTATCTATCATTGACCTCAACCAATTTTTGTCTAATTATCTTGAATTGATCTTCCATTTCAGAAAGCATCTTAGGTCTAAAGACTATCATTTCATCTAACTTATCCTAACTGATTGGTGTCCTACACCTCCATTCATACAATGCCTCAAATGGTGCCATCTTCAAAGCTATCTAGTATGAGTTATTTTATGCAAACTCAACCAATGAGAGATAACCTTCTCATTTTTATTTTTGATCCATACAATATATATGTAAAATATCCTCTAAAACTTGATTTAGTCATTTAGTCTAACCATCAATTTTTGGGTGATATGCAGTACTAAAATTTAGTTGCATACCCAAATTTTAGTTTAGAGTTACCCAAAACTTAGAAGTCTTCTTCAGATCATGATCTAGAATGATCTTCTATGGGAATCCATGTGATCTATACACTTCCTTTATAAACCTCTTTAGAAGGGTAGGTGCATCATCTGTCAAATTACCTGGTATGAAATGAGCCATCTTGGTTAGTTTATCCACAAATACCAAGATCATATCATGCTTATTTTTTGACATTGGTAACCCTTGAATAAAATCCATGCTAATCACCTACCACTTCCACTATGGTATATCATGTGGATATAACAATCCATTTGACTGCACATATTTAGCTTTCACTTATTGACATTATAGACAATGTGGCACAAAATGTACCACATCTTTATTGATTCCCTTCCAAAAATACAAAGGTCTAAGATCTTCCATGAGCTTGGATACTCTTGAGTGTCCTGAATATGGTGTATTATGTAACTCCTTCAACATTTTGCTCTGTATATTCTTTCGATCTGGCACATATCCTCTCATTGAAATGCCAAAAACCATCACTCTCAAAACTAAATCCTTTATACTTAGGATTCTGAGTATTATCAAAAAATGCATTTCTAACCTAATCATAATATTTGTCTCTTGGTGAGAACTTAACCACATGATCCATGAAAGTACTCCTAATAGTAGTTACAACTAATATGTACCTTCTATGACTCAAAACATCAGCTACTTTGTTCTCTTTACCTTTGATGTAATTGATATCAAAGTCATAGTAAAAAAAAAAACTCTAACCAATGTCTCTGATGAGCATTCAAATCTGTTTAGGTGAAGATATATTTCAATCCTAAGTTATCCATCTTAAGCTCAAATGGTTTTTCCAACAAATAATGTTTCCAAAATAGTAAAGCGTGAATAATTGTTGTAAGTTCAAGATCATGAGGGGCATAATTCACCTCATGATTTTTTATCTTCCTTGATTCAAAATCCACTACAACACCATCCTTCATAAGTACTCCTCCTATACCCCCTCTTGACATATCTATGATCATTGAAAACTGACCATTGGGATCAGGAACTCTCAAAACTAGTGTTGAAGTAAGTTTTTTTTTCAACACTTGAAAAGCTACTTCAAATTTATCTAACTAGAAAAACTTTTGGTTCTTCCACTATAAGGAGGTAATTAGATTATCTATCTTAGAAAATTTCAAAATGAACTTCCTATAATAGCCTACTAATCCCATAAAACTCCTTACCTCATGCACATTTCTAGGAGCTATCCACTCCATAATGGCTCTTATCTTAGATGGATCTATAGAAATACCTTCTACAAAAATAATATGCCCTAGATATTTGACTCTCTTAGAAAAATATGCACTTAGACAATTTTCCATACAACTTATGCTTTCATAATTGTTGTAAAACTAGTTTTAGATGTTGTAGATGTTCCTCTTCATTCTTAGAATATATAAAAATGTCATCCAAAAAGACCAAAACAAAATGATCTAAATAATCTCTAAACACATTTTTCATGAGATTCATGAATTCTTCTAGTGCATTAGTCAACCCAAAGGGTAACACCATGAACTCATAATGCCCATAATGAGTTTGAAAGGCTATTTTTAGAATATCCTCATCATGAATCCTTAACTAATGATATCTTGCTCTAAGATCTATCTTAGAAAAGACTATTGTTCCTCACATTTAATCAAAAAGATCATCTATACAAGGTATTGGATACCTATTTTTGATAGTTGACATTTTGTAATCAATACAGAGTTGAAGAGTACCATCTTTCTTCACAAAAATAATTGGTGCACCCTATGGTGACACACTAGGTCTAATCAACCCATTTACCATCAATTCATGGAGTTTAACCTTCAATTCAACCAACTCAGTGGTTTTCATTCTGTATGGTGCCTTATATTGTGGTTCTGATCTAGGTATGACATCGATAGAGAAATCAAACTCACATTTAGGAGGTAAACCTAGTAATTCTTTCAAAAACACATCATGAAAATATCTAAGAAATGGATAATCCTCGAGAGATGGTTCCTTGGGTTCCTCCATTTCATTTATCTTGATGATAAATGCTTGGCACCTTTTTTTTTTATCCCTTCTGAGTTGCATTGCATAAATATACTTGAGTTGTAACTCTCTATTTTCACCCTAAATTTGTGTTTAATTTTAAAAATCACTTAGACACGTAACCTTCTTAAAGTAATAGTCAACTTTAGTCTTGTATTTAGCAATCTAGTTGACTCCTAGAATCATGTCATATGACCCTAGTGGTGTTACATAAAGATCCACAATAGTTGTATATTTAGGCAACTTAATCTCTACTTTAACTAAACACTTATCAACCATGACTTTGGAGTCATTCCCATATTGTACCAACCATGCATTTGCCATATATCCAAATTTTCTAAAAAACTTGATGAGTATTCTAGGAGCTATAAAACATTTAGTAGCCACTGTATCTATCCAAATAGAAACTAGATGTTCAAACAAAATACCTAATAGCTCTATGGGTGATGTTTGAAATTTAAATTATCGATTATCGATTGCTATATAAATTCGCTACTAAAAATTACCCTATTGAGAATTAGGACCCTTATTCTTTGAATTTTCCTGAGTACATTCATGAGCATAATGTACTCCTCTACAATTGAAATAGCCTCAAGGTGGACCTTTCCTATCAGTCTGTGGGTTTCCCCTAAAACCACCTTTGAAGCCATTGCCTAGTTTC